>JARHVA010003334.1:1607500-1872500 GCA_037957365.1 Torreya grandis | reverse complement strand
ATTGGAACTTATTTATGAATGAGGAAGGCCCCCCTTGAAAGGAGTTATAGTGAAGATCCTAATCCTCTTTAGTTTAAGTGTGTTGTGTAAGTTGATTTCATTATTAGTTTGATTATATAAAGTTTGATGCATGTGTGATTCATAAGTGTGAAATATTTTTGTATTTCTATATTTTTGTTATAATAATTTCATAGTATAACTATCTAGTTAATTCAGTATAAGTTCATTATACTGTAACTAGTAAGTAAGTTAATCTTCGGATCAATAATACATATATAATGATGACATCCTTGATAATAATATGTACTTTATGTTGCTAATTAATGTTAATTAGACTCAAGAATCTGGTATTAACTAGGTAATAAGTCTATATAACACATTGTTTAGTCACCTTGATGTCTATACCTTTATTTATAGAACCCAAATAATATGGGAATTGATGTTTTTAAGTTTTAAAACCCCATTTTGTTGACCAAATCTTTAATTATCAAATTTACTTGTGAATAAGTATAAAAACGAGCATCAACTTTTATTTTCTTCATCTGAATCTTAATATGGAAAAGTTTAGAAAGCTCACCCTCTTGAAAAATACTTCTAACCAAACATACCTCTCTATTAATGGAGGTACAACATAAATTATCATCTACATAATAGATGTAACAAAGTTTTTCACCTTGAAGTGAAGACATAGTCTTTTTATTATTTTTGTTTTTGAATGGATAAAATTACATATGGATCTTCCAACATTTATCCTCATAATGAGTATCAAAATTATAATCACCACAATGTACTTTAGTATTACTATTATAAATGTAAGTATCATTTTTATTACCTTTCCCCTTTTTCTTGGAGCTATTTTGTTGCTTAGATTTATTTTGTGAGGTAGATGGAGCTTTCTTCTTTTCCATAACTAAGTAGTGAGATTGAGAACAAGCTTCATATACATCTATAGGATTAGCCAAGAGGACTGGTCTTGTCAAATTTGTATGGAGTCCACCCATGTACTTTATTAAAAGTTCATTGCCAAATATTTTCCCATTTGGATAGCCTTCTTATGGAACTCACTAATGTAATTTTGCATGCTTTGGCCTTGATTTTGCCTAAGATATTACCAATAAATGGACCTATCTTCCTAATAACAAATAATATATAATTTCTTCTTAATTATCATCTTAAAATTATCCCACTTAGTAATAAGAGGAATCTTATTAACAACTAAATAATGAACATAAATCTAAATCCAAGATAAATAATGATTGGATAATTTTAAACTTACAAAATAAATCTATTGGCTTTAATTAATCTAATGCAAATTGAAATATACATCAATTTGGGATAGCCAATGGTCTAGCCTCTATGCATTCATGTCCCTATCATATGACTAAATTTCAATATTTGACTCACCCTTAAATGGAAGAGGATCTAGGTTGGCATGGATATTATCTTCATTATTTTCATGGATTTTAGGAGCATCCTCCTTGTTTTCTTTCAATATCTCTATGGAAACACAAATTTTATCCATAAGAATCCCCATGATGGACTCCTAAGCAATCAAGCTTTCCCATAGAAAAGGAGATGTTGTATACTCCTTCTTAAAGCTTGAAAAATCACTCTTTATTGTTTGATCATATTCATCATTAGCATGGGCCATACTTATAATTCCTTACTTCCACTTACTTATGGAAATACCTAATTTAAAATGAAAAAGGACACCTTGACCACTACACTACTAGCTCTAGTGACAAGCATAAAATTTTAATATACTCAACACACAATAGAAAGGACTTAAAACTTAACCAACTCTGATACCAATCTGATTCATAAACTAGGTGGATATTCCTCTCAATGTCTCATCAATATAGATCATATTTCCAATCTTAACAAAAAATTAGATATGTGACTATTTTAGGTTATTAACCTTATAAAATATAAACTTATAAGTATTGAAAGTGAAATTTACAGCTTACTAAACATAAAAATGAAGCATTTGAATGAGCAAATCACACCACACAACTCAAAATTTATCTTGAAGAAAACCAATGTGGGAAAAACTCTAGCAATTGAGGCAAATCACACTCCCCTTCTAATATGTAATGCAAGAGTATACAAGGTGCTACCATGTTAGCCTATTGGATAGAACTTATAATCTCATCCTAACCAAAAATCATTTACAAAATATGATATACACTATATAAAACAATTCATTACACTTCCATATAGCTGAACTAGTTATCTATAGCTAGGAAATAATGAGATCACAAAAATAAAGAGTCAAACTTGTTACAAATAATGTGAATCCAACTTCCCTTCCTTCTCACTATGATTTTTGATGTCTTTTGCCTTCCCCAGACCTATATTAGAACTCCCTCATCCTTGGGATGCACCAAGAAATTTAAATGATATGATAAATTTAAAAAAAAATTAATTCCCATGTTCTTGTTGGCTCTAGATTCCAATAGTCATAGGTCCAGAGTCCAATAATCTGCTCTTGAGTAACCCCCAGAGCTAGATCCTACCAACTTGAAATGGTCATAGCTTTTCCATAAGACATCAAAATGATGTGGAATTTTTTTTTTTTGAAATTATATATTTTTTAAATAGGAATTCAAATATGAAATTATAATATACTTTTGAATTCAAAAAGTTATATTTTTTGACTTGTAATAGATACTAGGTCTTTTTTCTCATGTTTCATGTGCTTGCAATATCTCAACTCATCATTATGAAGATGTATGAATCACCCTAATATTAATTTTCCATAGAAGCACATTTGATCTAATATAATGAATGTATTAATTTTTTTAATAAAGTCTCTTAAGAACATGAGTTACATCTGATTGGGCATAGTGAAAATATCAAATGCATATAACTAGTACATTTAGACACAAATTTAGATCAAAAGTTATCTTTGGTGCTTCACCATATAGTATTTTAATGTTTTATCCTTCCTATGGGGTAAATTATCCTTTAGGATTGATCTTACTAGGGAAGTTGGCTCCATTTTTGGACCTTTTTTAAGTTTAGGTGAACTTGAGGGGTAGTTTTTGGTGTAGCATGGGAGGCAACTGTGGAGTTTGAAACTACTAATTTTTTAGGATCCTTTCTTTCTTCCAAATTTTTGACATCTTTAATAATGACTTCAACATTGATAGGATCTTTTACCATCCCAAATTTGGATTTATCTTTCTCATTATTTTTATCTATTTTGTTTTAGGGCTAGGCTACTACCTTATGACCAAACTTATCATAGGTAGGGTAGATGTCTATTACTATTTCATATACTATTTATTGGGACAAAGGTATGGTTGTGCCATATCTTGATTGTAATTCAACATTTCTTTAAAGTTTTTTTTCTAAGGAGATATAAACATAAAATATGGTAGCTAAAAGTCTTCATCTCGACTTGGTGATATGATCTAGAGTAATCAACTAGCTTATGGATTTGGCCATGCCAAGGATGATTTATTCCTCCTAAAATTCTATAGGGAGTCCAAGTAAGTTAATCTACATAAGATTTTTAAAGAAAATGTCTCCATTTATATTTATTCCTAGTTTACACTTCCTTAACCATAAATTCAACCTCTTAAGAAAACATGGACCTTGGGTAAGAACTTTGGTGCAATATTATAGAATAAATAATGTGATAAGGAAAAAATATTTTAACATGGCCATAATATCCATATTCCATTTGGGATTCCACTTTTATTTAGACCATTACCTGAATGTGTCGATATTTGGCATGTTTACTTGAAATTTGCCTACTAGGGATAGGTCTAGCTTCCCATTAGCTTTATAAAGTAGAGAGTTAGGGATTTTGAGGCATACCATCTTGTTAATTAATGTGGAGTCTAGGGTTGAGATATAACCTTCCTAAAACTACTAATTTATACCAATCAATCCTTTGTCCCATGATCTATTGTCAAGTTGATGTGGATCCTTTATTTTATCCTAATATATTATTTATAGATGCATACGGGACTTCTAGGATCTGACTTGTTCCTTGAGGTGTAAACATGATCTTAATTATCTTTGTATGGATAGGATTTAGTGGGACCTAAATGGATTTAGTGGGACCTAAATGATTTTATGCTCTAGAGGAGCTTATTATGTAGGCTCTATATTTGAAATTTCCCCTATTTTGATCATTTCTTCCACTCTCATCTCATTTATAAATAATTGTTGTATGTGATAAATTATATATAAATGCCTTGAGATTTATATCTATCAACATTTTTTTGATAGACATATTTAATATATTTGTACTAGTGGTATATTTTATTAGATACAAGGTGAAATTTTGGATAGCATAACAAACTAAAAAAGTATGGGTCCTTCATAAATAGTATAGGAGGTGCATGGGTTCAAGAGTGTAAGGCCATAGATTCCTGATGGCCAAGTAAAAAAGGTGCATAGGAAACAATTATGAATTAGGAAGGATGTGTCTAATACATTGTATTCATGTGTATTCTTATTCGAAAGCTACCCCATACCTATCTAATGTAATTTCATGCCAGTGCATAGGGTCCTACATCTACACCCTTGAACATCATAAGGCATAATTTAAAGTCTTACACTATCCCTTTCACAAACTCATATTTTCTTAAATGACTCACATGCACTTTGGCATAAGAACACTCCAAAATTAGGGGAATGTACATAGTTCAACATGCACATAGCATGAAAAGAAAGGATCATGTGCTAAGTCTTCCAATACATGTAGTAATGGTGTGCTAAGTTGAAAAAAGGAGATTATGAAATGATTTTAAGGTGACAATAGGGTATAAAAATGTGGTTGGAAAGGTTTTTAAATTAATCTCAAAGATTTTAGAATAAGTAAATGTAGAATTGGATGTCATACATCATAATAGGAGTAAACACTACCATTCTAACTATTTTAGGTAAATATTCAATCCTTTGTTTCACATGTGTATGTTGGGGGATTGGTGGAAGTGATTTGTTTTCATTGAATTCAAGTGGAATTGGTGATGAAAAAGTGGCATGAGAGTGATGTTGGTATAATATACATGATCTTAGTGTTTAGCTCAGTCTTGGCTACTAATGAAAGCTTGTGGGAGTAGTTGGTTCTATGGAAGCATTATTGGATGGTATGGAAAATTAAGAGAGAGTAAATGGTATGTCCATGTGGCTAAGAGAGTAATTGGATTCCTTCTAGGTGGTCTTGAGGTGGAGTGAAAGTCATCATATGCCTTGTAAGCTTGACCATGTATGGTTGCCTATGGGGTTTTGAGTACTTTGAGAGGTATATCATGATGAGGATCTAATTATGATTATAATATTCATGTTATACATGTATATGTTTCTAAGAGGTCAGGTGTATGGTTTTCAAGAGGTGTCTAGTAGTCTACAAGACAATTTAGCCATTGGCCTATTTGGCCTAGGTGGGCTTATAAGGCCTTGTGAAGGGTGAAAGGGTGTTTAAAGGTTGGTGAAGATTATTTTTGAATGATACATGGTTAGGAAAGTTTTTTCAAGCATTTTTATAATGTTTGAGGTCAGATATTGAGATATAAAGTTAAGAAAGGTCTTCATGTGTTTCAGAGGTGGCTCGAATGATGTATTTTGAGCTCGAGAGGAAAGTTTCAATGTTTACTAGTTCATGTATACTTTTCATAAAAACTAAAAAATATAGGAGAGGTGATACATGGACCTAATAATTCTTTCCAAGTATTATGTATTAGATTAATGGATAGAGCTTTATGAACATTTGTCAAGAATGTAAACTAGTTAAAACCCTCTATAAACTCGCACACTGGAGCAATTAGAAATATATTGATAGAAAGGAGCCATAATGGATTAGTTGACAAATTATTACTATTGGAATGTATATAGGACTCCAATAGTAATTTCTATGTGGTATTGGTGTGTCAAGGAAGTGAGCAAAAGGTACAAAAATATGCTTATTTCTAAATATTTTAGTGTTATAGGTAGGGTTGACTGAGTCAACACATGAAAATTATTGGAGATTTAATGAAAATAATTATTATTGAAGTACATATAGTTATTTTGTAAATAAATAGTCATTATGTTAGTTATCTAATTTAATCAAGTTGATTAGTCTCTAATCTATAGATGGTGAAAATAATGAACAAATATCTAGGCAGAGTAAATATGTGCTTAGGGAAGTGTTCTAGGTGAGTAAGGATGAATAAAATAGTTTGGGGTGTTTTTTCAAGACTTATTACGTATGTTACCTTGATTTTTATGATCACACATAGGCAATAATGTGCCTTTAATATGACTTATCTGAGTAATGAGGATAATAAAGAAGTGTGTCTCATAGAATGATCTATATGTTTCATTTATGACATTATACATATATAATTTTGTGATTGTAAATGTTATAAGGTTATTTTAGGATAAAATTAATTCATTTTAAGATCAATAAATTATATTTAAAATTTTTATATGTCATGTTCATCATGACAAGTTTTTGAAGCTTGTAGGTAGTCTAGAGTGGCATGTTTGGAGAGGCTAGTTTGAGTTGTCCTAAGCAGAGTTTGAGGTGAGTGAGAACTTGGTGGTATTACATGAGTATAATATATTTATTACATGGATTTAGTCTTCCTATTTTTTCTCTATTTTTTTGGAGTTGTCAAATGTCTTTGACTAAGTTTTTGGTGTGCATGACTAGTTTGAGTAATCAGTTTGTTTAAGTTGGTTTGGACCTGCATGAGCTATGTAAAGGTGAAAAATGGATTTGGAGGTGTTTTTTTATGTTTTGTAAGACCTATAAATGTGATTTTTTAGGTGTTTTTTAATAAAATCAATAGTATTCCTTAGTTCTTATTGGTAGTATTTTCTTGGTGTTTGCAGGACTTGGAGCGAGAGAGAGAATGGCTTAGATAGAGTAGTGGTTTGGAGTTATAGATGTTGTAGACTCATATGAGAGTGATAAATGATATATTAGAGGTATATTTTATGTTTTTAATCTATATTTTAAGGATAAAGTTGGACCAAATATTCCAAGGAGTATCATGTTGATTTGTAAGCCTAATTCCTTTAGTTTTCTATTAGGCCTAATTGATTTTTGGGTCTTAAGGGAAATGGATGAACTATGGATATATTTAACTATTAATGAAACATGTATTATGATATTTTAAAAATTTAATACAAGTATTGAAATCATCTTGGCCAATAAAGATGGTTAGATGAAAGAGCAGTATATATACTAGGTATATTTGGCCTATTTGGAAATGAGAGTGTGTGAGACTAAAGGGAATAAAAGATCTCAGTCAATGAGTAGAGATGTATCATCGAGGACCATTATATGGTTAATAGGATCTATCATTTTTTACTAATCATGTTCATGATCTAACAAGTCATTAGATCTAACAGTCTAAAGGGTGACCTAGTTGAGTGAAAGAAGTAGGTGTGCCTACCTTGAGAAGAGAAGCATTTTTTTAGGTGTTAGAGTAATAAATGGCCATCATCATGTGTATAATAAATCATATCAATGATTTAAATTATATTAGAGGTGGTTTATTGTGTGATTAATCACCTAGGGGGTTGTAGCCTCTTTACTAGTTGGAGCTAGCTAAAGGTCTAGTTAGAGATGGACTAAATTGAGGGGTAGATGCTCCTTAATCAGTTGGAACTAGTATAAAGTATCATGTTTGTATTATCATTATAGTAATATATTCCATTATTTTTTATTATTTAGAGTGATTTTTCTCCCACTAGAGGTTTTACCACATAAATGATGTGTTCATATGATGTTTGCTTTTGTTCATGCTTTAGATAGATAAGATTTTATGTTCATGTTGTTATATGATGAATGAGTTTATGGAATTAAATGTGAATTGTTAACCACTAATTAATCCCCCTATCAATAGATACTTCCTTAAATTTTATCAAATTAGTTCATTATTGAGGCTTAATCAGCTCAGTAGGTGATCTTGTGAGTAACTTGGTTGTTGGTGTCTACCTAGTCAGCTTATTGGTAGAGTTGATGAAGTTATTGATGATCAACCTAGTTATTGTCCTGGTTATTCATGGTTTTTGATTTGTTATTTCAATATTTATGAAATTTTTAAGGTTTCTTTATGATGGATAAGTCTATGAAGATTACATTTGAATTCTACAAAAAGTTTTACATGTTGGCACTAGCAAGTTCAAAGGACTATACTGAAGCCAAATCTAAGATCAAACCTGAGTTGTATGGCAGGAATTATTGAATATGGTCTTTTGGTTAGAAATAATGATAGGTAAAAATATTTTCAAGTGTCTAAAAAGGTATATTGTTATAATTTAAGGAGAAAGATAGTCTAATGGTGCCTTGATAATATATGCAAGTGATTTGAGGGCTTTAAGCATGATGAGATCTATTAGAAGTTGTTATCAATGTATTTTGATAGGATTAAGTGATTATTAAGTAATTTAAGGACCAAATTGGTTCATTAGTTTTTAATTGAAGAAAATATGGGTAATTGGAATTAGGCCTTCTTGAGACCTAAAGAAGATATGATAGTTAATTAAGGTTTCTAAGTGAAAACAAATGGTTTATGGATACCTATGCATGGAGAAGACTCATATAAAATAAAATAAAAGTATATGAAAACATATAGTTCATTAAGAAATATCTAAAATTGTGTGTTTTTGAAATAAAATCCCCATGGAAGTTGGTTGTGTCTCAACGTCTCTTGATTGATAGAATAGTTTCATTTGCTAAGTTGAATGGTGATCTTAGACTCTCAAGGTGACTGATCAAGGTGTATGATAGTGTTTTCAATGTAATATGGAATTTTTATATGCTTTTAGAGTAATAATATTGATATTTTAATATCATATTTGAAGAACTATCTCAAGATGATGTGCAAGAAGCAAGATTCATAATAGTAGAATGGATGTTATGGTGACTTCATAATGTCTTAAAGGTTTAGATGTCCTTGAAGGGTGTTCATGGTACTTAGTGGAGTTTTATATAGTTTAGGATGTTATGTAATGGTTACTCAAGTGAAATTTGATGGTTCTTAGGTTGGTTTGTATAGTCAAGGGTCTGAGTGCTTGATTGGTCTGCAAGACCAATGTTGTTTGTGAGAACTAAATCTCTTTGGTGCTCAAGAATTCTCTATTTGATTTCATGAGATGTAGTTTATTTAAAAAAAAATTATATGAATGAATTTTATAGTCCTAGAAGTGGTCATGTATTTTAGCATGAATTAAAGGTTATTTACCTGAAAGAGATTATTATTTGGAAACTCCTTTGTGTTGTGTCTTGGTTTCTAGATCTAAAGAATGAATGCTTCCGTTATTGGATGCTTCTTAAGTTGCTAGATGACCTCGAAGGCCATGAATTAGTATGAAGTAATTTTTTAGATAATAAAGAATGGATTTTAAGTCTCTTTCTATGCTTCATAAGAGACTCCTACAAATGAAGAAGAAAGAATGTTGTTCAAGAGGTATGTTCAGGTTTGTTGGTCCTAAAATGTTATTTTGATCATTTTTGGATGCTTGAAATGGGTGTTGATTTGAAGAATAATGATGTAATGGATTGTATGGGAGCATAAATAAGGGTACCATGTATCATTACAAGGTGGTCTAAGTCCTTGACCCAATAAGCTCTTTTGGTGTTTTCTAGGGGTCTGAATAGGTCTAGTGGAGAAATTGAGCAATATTGTGATATCTTTCCAAAGAAGGTTGGACTTATTAGTTTTAATTAAGTAGGTTGGTCTTTTATAAGCATGATTTGGGTATGTTTATTTACTTGGAGTTCCTTTGATGTTCTGTAGGGTGCTTTGATAACATTGGTATGTAAGCTTACACGGTGTTTTGGTGCTCATGTTACTGATTGAGTTAATGGTAGCTATTCTTAAAGGTCCTCCAGGTATGCATGGGTTGTGTGGACTAATGGTGAGCCTTCAAAGTGGAGTAGGGTCCTAAAGGGAGATATTTTACTATGTATTTAGTGATAGGTTCAAGGATATAGGTAGCTTGGGAGAATGACTAAGTTCTATAGGTGTTCATTTATGAGTGTGTTCAAGTTATCTTTTTGACTATATGTATAGTGTTCTTCCTTGGTTGCTCAGTGTGACTCTTAAATATGGGTGAAGTGCTCCTTGGTTCCTAATTACATAATGATACTTTGATTTTCCTTAAATCTATTTAGTTTTGCTTGAGAAGATTTAGTTGTCTAATTAGATCTTTTAAAGGAAGGGAGTGTGCTTTAGTGTTGTCTAGGTCTATTAAAGACTTAGAGGTCTAAGTTCAATGCTTAACAAAGGGGGATCTAATTTATTTGTTTCTCAAGTAGTATTTTTTTAGGGGGAGCTAGTGTGCTTTCTTAGTGGTTAGGTCCAAGGATCTTATAGGTCTTTTGGAGCTATGACCTGAGTTGGTTCTTGAAGGGAGCTTGGTCTAAGGGGGAACACTATGGTTTGTTTGTGATCTATTGCTGATAATTGGTGTGATCTGAGTTTTAAAGGATCAGAGAGAAAGGTATGTGATCTTGTTTTTATTCTTTTTTCAACTTCTTAAATTTCTTGATTAAAGATATAAGAGCCTATTTGATATATGAGTCCACTTTGTCATTTTGGCAAAGGGGGAGAAAGTAAAGGAGGTGTTGTCATCAATGAAAAAGGGGGATATTTTAGGAGATTGGTGGTAATAATGTGTTTTAATTGATGTCAAGTGGCATTGGTGATGACAAAGTGGCATGAGAATGTTATTGGTCTAATATGCATGATAGTGCTTAGCTCAGTCTTGGTTGTTAGTGAAAGCTTGTGGGAGTAGTTGGTTCTATGGAAGCATGAGTGGATGGAATGGAGAATGAAGAGAGAGTACATTATATGTATATGTGGTTAGGAGAGTAATTTGAGTCCTTCCAGGTGGTCTTTAGGTGGAGTGCAAGTCAACCTATGCCTTGTGGACTTGACCATATGTGGTTGCCTATGGGGTTTTGAGTACTTTGAGAGTTATATCATGATGAGGAGCTCAGTATGCTTACCATATGCATGTTGGACATGTATAGGTTTCTAAGAGGTTATGTTTATGGTTTTCAAGAGGTGGATAGTAGTATACAAGATAATTTATACATTGGCCTAGTTGACCTAGGTGGGATTGTGAGGCCTTCTGAAGGGTCAAAGGGTGTTTATAGGTAGGTGAAGCTTGTTTTTGAATGAGAGATGGTTAGGAAATTTTATTTAATCATGTTGATAAGGTCTAAGGTTATATATTGAGATATAAAGTCAAGAAAAATCTTCTTGTGTTTTAGAGGTGGCTTGAATGGTGTATTTTGAGCTCAAGAGGAAAGTTTCAACATTTAATAGTTCATGTAGAATTTTTATGGGGACTTGAGCCTTTTGGAAGAGGTGGCACATGAAAATAAGAATCTTTTCCAAGTATTTTTTAGTAGATTTAGGGATAGAGATTTATGAACATTCATTAAGAATGTAAACTAGTTAAAACCCTCTATAAACCATCATAATGGAGTGATTGGAAAGATATTTATAGAAAATACCTATAATTAATTAGTTGACCAAGTTTGACTATTGGAAGCTATAGAGGAATCCTCTAGGCATTTCCAAGTGGTAGTGGTGTGTCAAAAAAGTGAGCAAAAATTATAGATATATGATTGTTTCTAAATATTTTAGTGATATAGGTAAGATTTATTGAGTCAACACATGAGATTTGTTGGATATTGAAGGATAGGACTTGTTCTTGAATTCCATAGAGTTGTTTTGGAAATAAAAATTCATTGTTTCAATTATCTAAGTCAATCAAGTTGACTAATTGCTAATCTATAAATGGTGAAAATAGTGAACAAATATCTAGGTAGAGTAAATATGTGCTTAGGGAAGTGTTCTAGGTGGGTAATGATGAATCCCTGTATTGGTATGTGATTTTGATGATTATGCATAGGTAAGAAGCTGCCTTCAAGATGACTTATCTAAGTAATGAGGACAATAAGGAAGTATGTCTCATAGAATGATCTATATGTTTCATATATGACATTATACCTCTATATTTTTATGATTGGAAATGTTATAATGTTGTTTGAGGATAAAAATAATGCATTGGAAGATCAATAAAGTGTCTACAAAAGTGTTAGATGTCATGTTCATCATGACTAGTTTTTGGATCTTGTAAGCAGTTTGGAGTGGCTTATTTAGAGAGGATATTTTGAGCTATTTTGAGCATATTTTGAGATGAGTGAGACCTTGGTGGTATTATATTAGTGTCATATCTTTATGAAATTGATTTTTTCCTCATATTTTATCTCTAGTTTGATTGGAATAGTCAAAGATCTTTGACTAAGTTTCTAGTGTGCATGATCAGTTTGAGTAATCAATTTGTTTGAGTTGGTTTGGACATGTGTGAGCTATGTGAAGGTAAAAAATGGATTTGGATGTGTTTTTTAAGTCATTTAAGACCTATCCATGTGAATTTTTTAGGTGGTTATTTGATAAAATCAATAGTATTCCTCAATTCTTCTTGGTAGTATTTTTTGGGTGTTTATAGGACTTAGAGCGAGAGATAATGGCCTGGATAGAGTGCTAGTTTGGAGTTCCAAATATTTTAGACAAATGTGGGAGTGATAAATGATATATTTGAGGTATTTTTGATGTGTTCATTTATTTTTGAAGGCTAAAGGTGGACCAAAGATTCCAAGGAGTATCATGTTGGTTTATAGACCTAATTCCTTTAGGTTTCTATTAAGCCTAATTGATTTTTAGGTCTTAAGGGAAATGGATGACATATAAATGTGTATTATGATATTTTATAAAGGTAATAAAATTATGGAAGTCATATTATTTGACCATGATGGGTTAGATGAAAGAACAATATATATACTAGGTGTATTTGGCCTATTTAGAAATGAGAGTGTGTGAGACTAAATAAAATAAAATAGATCAATCAAGGAGAAGAGATGGGTAATTAATAAAAATCATAATTTAAAGAGGATTATTCATGTTTGATTAATCATGTTCATGAGCTAACAATTTGTTAGACCTAACAGTCTAAAGGGTGACTTGGTTGAGTAAATGAGGTAGGTGTGCCTACCTTGAGAAGAGAAGCATTTTTGTAGGTGTTAGAGCAAGAAAAGGTCATCATCACGTGTAGAATACATCTTAATTGTTGTGTAAATCATATTAGAGGTGGTTTAGTGGGTTCTTAATCACGTAGGGGGCTATAGCCTCCTTGCTAGTTGGAGCTAGCTAAAGGTCTAGTTAGAGCTACACTAAATTGAGGGGTGGATGCTCCTTCATCAATTGGAGATGGTCTGAAGTCTCATGTTTTTATTTTACTTATAGGATTTTATTCCAATATTTTGTAGGATTGAGAGTGGTTTTTTTCCCCCTAAAGGGTTTCCCACATAAATGACGTGTTAATATGATGTTTGCTCTTATACATGCTTTGGATGTATAAGCTTTTATGTTTATTTTGTTTTATGATGAATGGGTTCATGGAATTGAATGTGCATTGTTAACCACTTATTCACCCCATTCCCTCTCATTATCTACTTCCATCAGTGTATCCTAACAAAATCCTTCTATCATCTCCCAGATCTAAATCACTAAATAAAATTTAAGAAGCATGGACATAGTGACACAAAATAATTAAAAGTTATATATGCCACTCCAAGTGTCACATTAATTATAAAATACTTGTCCATTATAAAATCATAGTAATTCATTTGTAAAAGGGTCAACATAATTTAAAAACTTCATAATACTAAAATTTTCCATCCAAGAGTACTTATATTGGTTGAATCTTACAAATTAATGAGAATTAAGTTAACCTTCACTCATTATTCTCATACTTTGTGTTTTATTTGTCTTTTTTGATCCTTTTCTATGGGTAATATCTACCCCTCTCATCATTGTCTATTCCCAACACCTATGTATAGAACATGGAACTAATTTTTAGGCCATATCTTATACGCATTTAGATCTATATGGATACTACTTGTGGAGTGTTTGTCATCCTTACCACTGTTGTACTATATTCTCATTCCTCTATGTGAAACACATGCATTTGGAGTGGCCTTGATGGATTTTTTGTAATTATCTTGTTCTCAAAGGTTTGTAGTGCATTTATGGTAGTAGAAGAACTCACTATATTCTTGGTGTATCACCTCTTTAATTTTTATTACTCTCTTACTTATCCCTCCCTTTTCCCTCAAAATTTTAGGTTTATATTAGTGGTATATTTAACTTTCTACTCTTTAGGCCTACATGATGGTCTTAAACTAGGTACACTTAGAATAAAAGGAATATGGCCTACTCTGGAGGCTCATCCTAAAGATTGGAATGGTCCCATGCCTTAGGGACATTCCCATAATTGTGATGATACAACCAATGTTTAGCATGCACAAGTGAGTCGAAATACTTCCACACCTAATGCAAACACCCTTGTAACTTACATAAGGTATCCACACTCAATGCCATACTTCAAAGTATCCATATGCTAAAAAACATCCATGGGTGCACATTTTGAATGATAATAGTTTATTACATGCCCAATGGGACCAATTTGAAGAAAAGGCTAAGGTAATAGTGCTATATTTGGCTAATAAGTTTAAAAGACACTTAGTAAAAACATCTAATGACTCCAAGCATTCCTATTTCATAAAGATCAATCCCCTATCTACATGCCAAAAAAATAAGATCATCTACGTAAGGTATTGATTTTCATTTCATTGAGATTCCAACACCCTATAGAAGAGAAAGAGTAAGAATATCTTTGTCCCCTATTAGATGGATCAATTTAAGCTAGATATCTCTTAGAGATTAGTCTACATATCCATTTGGGAGGTTCCTCATGCCTAGAAGAGGCCTATTACCTATTCCATTTATATTTGTATGAAGGAATAAAGTGTTTATAACTTTTAATAGAGGTATCCCATTAGTGCTTTCCTAGTATGATGACATGTTAGTGGAAGTCCTAAAAATCTTATCTTATTTCATAGGTGAAAACTTAACTTCCCCTATGGAAAATATTCAAGATATCATGAATATCTACTAAATACAACATGTCCCTAAAGATAATGTTGTAGTTAGGTTATTTAATTCTTCCTTCAAAGGTAAATCCTTCCAATGGTATCGAGTCTTGAGACCAAATTCTATTCACAACTAGGATAATCTTAGTGAAGAATTATGTAAGAAGTTTGAGGATCAGATTGACCATTTTTCCTTGATAGAGTAACTCAAAACCATAAAGTGATCCCCACATGAGATGATGCTTTACTTCAACTTTAGATTATAAAGAGTATGGGATAGAATCCTACCTTTGTGTAAGCCTTCTCCAAAAACTTCATTTTTATATTTTATAAAGGCTCTTAACAGTGATATAGTTGTGATGATTTAGTCCATGAGAGGCATAATCATCCCCAATACCTATGAAGTTATAATATACATAGAAAATTATTTGATCCAAGTAGGGAACATTATTCCTAGACCCCCCATGCCTCTATTTGTATATCCTCTTCCTATCCAAGTGACTATTCAACCTATGTTACCTCCTATCCCCACTATAGTGATCCTACCCACTTCATCTACTATTTTTATTAATGAATTGCATGAAGTGAAAATGCTACTACAAAGTTTAGGGAATGAGATTGTTTATCTCAAAAGGTAGAAAACCAAGTATCTTAAACCTCATCAACCTTTCACTTAGTAATATCATTCAAATAGACCTACCTACCAATATGTTGTGTAAATGTAGAATCAGCTCACATATAATACAATGACTTGTGCATAGAAAGTTGATTCTCTAATCACCTCTAGATCTCTTGTCCCAATGTATAATAATCTAGCATAGGATTATGAATGGTGCTTTCTATGTAGATAACCACATAATAAATCTATGTGCACAAATGGATTTGTAAACCAAATGCCCATGATGTAAAGTTTTCCATAGTCTTAAGAGCAAACAAATAGTTCAACTCTATTTGAAGGAGAAATCTATATACCATCTTAGCAACAAGATGAGTCTACTCTCATAAATTAGCAAAAAGATGACTTTAGCTATGTAAATCAAAATTTCAAACCTAGTAGAGGAAGTAATCTAGATGATTTTAATATGAGATTCAAATGGAGAGCTACATAGCAATCCATATCAACCTTAGTATCTCTACCTTCTGCACCCTAAGTCATTCACATAGTTACACAAACCAAGACACGTATGTAACCCTTACACCCAGAAAAGGTTACACAAAAGGAAGGACCACCTCAAGCTAGTATGTTGATGCTTTAAGAGGTTGATATCCCAAATTCATAATTGAAGAGACCTTCGGTACCCTTCAACATAGTATAAAAATTTAATAAAATGATCCTCAATGTAACCATGTGATATGTGCTTACTATTCCATATCAATGGAATTTAATAAAAGATGCTCTAAAAGGCTTCTAGGAGTATCAAGCATCCCAATTTTCACCTACTGTCTCTATGAGCCTATGTTAACCAAAAGTACAAGAAGCACATGTGAAAAATTGTAACAAGTCACCCCCATTCTATGTCTCTTTAATAATTGACCAAAATTTGGTGGATAATTACATGATTGATTTAGGCAAAAGCAATTTGGTGATGCCCAAAAATATCATTGACATGCTTAGAATAATGTATTCCACTATTTCAAAAGAAGTGGTATAGCTCGATGGCATAATAGTCAACATTTTAGGGATCATTAAATATCTGATTCTTACACTACATGTATGCCCAAGCCTCTCTATTAAAAATGATATCATAGTCATTAACTTACCTCCCTACTTTATCATTTGTCTCTCTTGGGGCTTCATGACAAATATGGGTTGATATTTATCATTAGATTGGTCTCATATGTTACTCATAACTAGGTATGGGACTAAGTTAAACATTAAGGCATAACCTATCTTCAACAACCATGTCAAACCATACTCTCCCAGTCTAATCATGTTAAACTATGCAATGTTTGAATATGAAGGAGAATTTGATTCTCCATGAGGCTGTGACATCACTTTAGGAAATCCTAAATGATCTAATAGACAAATAGGCATGCACACATTTTAAATTAAATCCATATGATAATGTAGAGATGGGAATAGGTATATATTGTATAATGGAGGAGAATTCTATGTTTCCTAAGTTCATGAAGTCACATGAGAACCCTGAGGGTATATGGTAATTTTACTTCGACATCTCTTAGAGTAAGAATGGTGTAAGAGCTGGTGTAATGTTGGTATCCCCCAAAAAGAATAAATATTTACATTCCTTTCGATTAAAATTTTCCTACATGAATAATTCTACCAAATATGAGGCACTAATCATAGGATTTACACTTGCCCAAAAGAAGGGAATCAAGGAATTATAAGCATTAGGTGATAGTGATCTAGTTGTTAACAAGGTTAGGGCATAAAGCATGACAAAGAATGGCTTGATGAAAGATTAAAAACATAGGGTATGGGACATGGTTAAAGGATTTGACACTTTTAATATCATTTCCATACCAAGATCAAAAAATGATGATGTAGATAGACTTAAAATAATAGGTGCATAGTATGATGTCCTAAGTGATATAATGAAGTCTGAATAACTCATAAAACTCATGGTCAAACTAGTAGTCCCTAAAACCATAGATAATTGGTAGGCGTTAGAGAGAAATGAATAGATCATCAATTTACTATATGATGTGGTAGATTTTTGTGCTAGGAATAAGGTACAATTACAAGCCCAATACAAAGATCAAGTCATCCAATTGAAGGGAAATAGGATTCTAAAAGGGATAGTCACCCTAAAAATCATATTCAATTTTGATGACCAATTCAAATGGGAGAGTCAAAGAATGACAATAAAAGAGGGAAATTTTACACCAATAATCATTTTAGAAGGAAAGACCCTAAAAAATGGTAAGGTGTGCTCCCTACCAGAAATTAAGGGCTTCATTAAACTTAGAAAGAGATATGATGACATCTTTACATGGAGTTACAAAGATAGTAAAGGCTTTGATCTAGGCCTAGTGTAACACATAACTGAGCATGATCCTAATGCACAACCCATCTACTAAAATAATAGGCATGTCTATCCAAAGGTAGAGCCATTAATTTGAAAGGAACTCTCAGAGCTCATTGAGGCCAGTATAATACTTCCAATTAATAATTATTCATTGGTCACCAACTTAGTCCTAGTGAGGAAAAATAATGAGGACATACATATATGTGTGGAATTCAAAAACATGAACAAGGTTTCCCTTAAAAATCACTATCCATACCTACCAATGGATCTAATCTTACAAATAGTCACTTTTATTATTGGATGATTAATTAGGATACAACCAAATCCTTATGCAAGAGTGAAACTATTACAAAACCATGTTCACCATAAAGTGGGGGACCTTCACATACCAATGGATGTCATTCAGTTTGCAAAATATAGGTGTGATCTTCCAAAGAGATATGGATATAACATTTAAGGGACTCATCAAAGAGATCATCTTGGTTTACCTTGATGACATAACTATTTTATCTAAACAAACATGAGATCATTTAGATCATCTTGATCAAGTATTTCAAAGTTTTTGGGAATTAAAAATCTCTTTGAACCCTAATAAATGCATCTTCATGGTTCATGAAGGTGCTCTTCTAGGGAACATTTCTTCAAAAGGACTTACAATTGATCTAGAGAAACTCAAGGATATTACATCTCTTCCTCTTCCAAGTCACAACAAGAGTCTCTAAATCTTCTTAGGAAGAATAAAATTTTTTAGAATATTTGTCCCTAGTTTCACCATCCTAACCAAGCCCCTCACTATGATGCTAAATAAGGATGCTACATTCAATTGGACTCATGAGGGCAAAGATAGTTTTGAGTCAATCAAGTGCACCATTATGTAGGATCCCACATTAAATCAACCTAGACTATAGCAAGTATTTTATCCTATATGAATTTGATGGATTTGAAGGCATCTAAATTATCCTTATGAAACAAAACAAACAACAATTGGAGCATCCAATTACCTTCTTCAGTTAGACACTGAAAGATTATGAGTTTTGTTATAGATGCAGGGAAAAGCATACACTCATAGTTGTGAGAGCACTCAATAAATTTAGACATTCTATCTAAAATCAAAATCCAACTCATGGTGGCACACACAAGAATCAAAGATTTTTTGATTGGCAAGGAAATCAATGAGAGAAGATCTAGTTGGATCATGAAGGTGATGGAATATGACGTAGACATCCAGGTCACTAAGCTAGTGTGAGGAAAGAAATTTTGAGAGAAATTGGCCAAAGTGGTAAAATTAGAGGATGGATCAGTCCTAGTATTACATGAGAGAGATTAAATAATATAAGAATCCATGTTTACCTATATGAAATATATTAAGGACTTTCTTTAGCATAATGTGTATCTTTCAAGCCTTGATAAAGCCAAACGTAAACATTTCAAATTGTAAGACATTCCCTATGTGCTCATAAGTGATGCAATTTCTAAAAAGACCTCAATGGAGTAATATTGAGGTTCATGTAATTAGATCAAGTAGGTAGGATTATTCAAGAGTTTTATGATGGCCCTATGGGAGGCAATTATTCACCTAAGAAGACCATTGTGCACTAAATTTTAGATCCAAGATATATTACTAATTCTAGTAATAAAAACCTAAAGTTTAATCACACCAATAAAATGGATAAAAGAGGAAATAAACATAATAAGAATACTCTTACCATAATTTCACCTCCTTATTGATCCACTCCAAGATTTACAAATGGGTTATTTAATGTCCATAATTTGAAATGGTGGATTGCTTGATAAGTGTTGACAATGGCTTCCAAATGGTTGGATGAGCTTTATAATGGCTTTAGATGGATGCAAGTGAGATTTATGGATGAAATATAATATAAATATGATGAATTTATGTGTTTACAAGTTAGTTTAAGAGGAGGGAGAGCTTATTTATATAGGCATGGAGGGAGACATCAATGGCTCCAATTCAAATTTGGGCCATTGAAATCAAGGGCTAGGGATTTTTCTATGGAATTTTTAATTCCAAGGAAATATCTAAATTAGAGAATTATAGAGAAGGGGGATATAATGGGGAATATTTATAGAATATTCCAATTATAGAGACCTCCCCATAGGGTTTAGGGTTTTAAGACAGGCTAGAATAGGGTGATCATTGGGTAAGTAGATTATTTTAGAATTTTAAATTGGCTAGTCATATTACGGAGTAGGTTGGTGGGTAATATGTTCTATTAGGTGTTTAATGAAGGGAATAATTGGTATTTTAAATTAGAAAAGGGATTTATATGATATGGGAATGGTATTGAGGTTATTATTCTATTATTTAATTTACCTAGGAATTATAGGAATAAGACTAAATTAGTGTAATTATTAGAATTAGTAGGGTGAGCATAACTTAGTGCATACATTTTCCCCCTCTTTGAGAGGAAATTACTAGTGGGGTAAAGTGAAAGGAGAAATGGTATTTCAAAGAAAATCCATGATGTTAGATGGTGTTAGATGTTGGTAGGATATGATTCCCCTTTGAGGGAGCATGTAGGGAGAAATGACCTAAATAATCACTCAAATAAAAATATTAGGGTGGGATAAGACCATAATAAGATGGGTTTGGGATTAATTGATTGATAATTGAGATACCCCAAGAGTGAAGAGTGAAGAGGATAAAGTATCTCAAGTGATGGGTTCTAGATGATGATGTATGTCTAGAAAGTGTTTTGATTGATAGGACAAGATTGATTTAAAGAGGATGGGTTCAAGCTAGTGATAAGTCTTGTAGCAAGGAAACATGCCAAGGAAAACATGAAAAAGGATAATAGTGATAAGGATTTGTGATTGGTGATATAGATCTACTTTTCATAGGATCCATGGCTTGATAATGACATGTGATCATCAATTGAATAGTCTAAGGACAAGATGGTGATAATAGATAGATGTTGGTCAAGCTATCCTTGGGTATAAAAGTGTGACCAGGTGCTACCTACATAATCTTAAAATACCTTGGGCCAATGTAGTTATTGATAAAGGATAAGGTATAAAATAAGGGGTTGGAAATTCCATGCCCAAGTTGATGTTAGAAGGTAATTAAAAGTTATTAGACTAGAAAAATTAGGTTATTAGATGATATTAGGGATATTCATTATTAGTAATGGTTTGTTAGGAGTGTATGGGGGGTCATATAGGTCAAAAGAGTTAAAATTAGGTCATTTGCACTTTTTGACTTTTAGTGATTTGATCTCTGAGGTGAGACCATAAACTAATTACCCTAAGCTTCCCAACATGATGAGAGGGTTTGAGAGCACCAGAGAGAGGCTGACGTTGGACTTGTGATGAGTATTGAAACCTTAGATTAGTGTTTTTGTGAATTTTTGTTAGTTTTAGTAGGATTTTAGATGGATTTTTACAAGAAATAATGTCATTTAAATCACTTTGTCAAAATTGCAAATGTTAGTTTTTCCCTCAGTCTTGATTTTTTCATCATAATTTGCATTTTTTAGGGGGTAACCCATGGTATTGTAAATATCACAAGTCCACATTTTTGGTATTACAATACCATAATTAAGGAATCATGATATTACAATATTACAATTGTAGAGTTATGATTTTACAATATAACTAGTCAAAGATTAGGGGTTTTATATGATTGGGAGGTCGAACAAAATCATAAATTTTGAGTAGCAATCTTGTCAAAAATACCACTAAGGGAACTTCATGATTAGTGATTTTGTCAGTGTGTTGAAAATGGCTGAGTGTTGGGGGAATGGGTTTTGTTAGATGATCTAGGGAGTTAGACTAGTTAGTTAGATAGTTAAGTTAGAGGGGTAGGATGGGGTAGATGATCAAGTGAATGTTAATGGGTTTATTAGGTTAATTAAATGTTAGTGTTGAAGGTATGGATATGTGTGGTAGTTTAGATTATTTTAGTGAGATAGGGGTTATTCTAAGGTGGGGGATGAATAAGGTAAGGATGGGGGTGATTTAGATGTTTTAGATTAGTAGAAGTGAATTAAAGATTAGGGTTTGGTTGGGGTATTTAGTTGACATAAGATAGATAGGATAGGTAAGTTGGGAAAGGTATTTGATGATGGGGGTAGTGATGGGTAGATGATGAGTGGTGTAGGAGGATCTAAACATGATGGAATTATGGTTTTGGAATCCAAAGGTGATTCATGAGATGCATTGACTGATAGAGGTAGAGTTTAGGGTACTAGAGATGATTGGTCTGCATGATGTGGTGACCATGCCCATGATATGTATTCATTAGGCCTTGATTAAATAATTGGCAATGTTCTAGCAAATAGACACCAACACTTTTCATTTTTTCATGGGTGAGATGGTGGTCATGCTAGAGGATATCTATAGGCTTTTTTACTTGTCGATGTGAGGAGACTAGATATACTATAGGTCTCATACAATGATTTGGACATTGTAGTGCCTAATGAGGGGATTACAGGTGGGGATGTAGGATAGGTGCATTGATATTGATAGGTGATTACATGATGGTATTGTTGATGTTTGGATTTTTACCCTTGATGAGATGCTTAGTTATGCTTATCCATATAATAAAATGGAATCATCTCTCTTGCTATGAGTGATAATTTTTTGAGATAAATCTCTAAATTAGGGGCTAACTCCCCTTGATGCACCTTTGAATCTCTCTCTAATATATCAATTATGTATGAAAAGAGTTTAGGAAAACAACTAAGAAAATAAAGTGGTAGAGGAATTTATGGCACATCCATTTAACCTAATTTGAAGATTAAAAGTGAGTAAAATATAAGATATTGAGTCTATAATTTGATTATGTGTTCATGCTTGTTATGCAAGTAACCTAAGAAGGATATTCAAGTTTGTATTGATGTTGTTTCGATGTCTCATGATGAATTATCTATTGGAACATGTTGTAGACTCTATGATAATGCTCTATGTATATTTTGGATGTGTGATCAATCTATCTTGAGTATAAATTTTTCTTAAGAAGATGACTATGTGTTCATTCATGGTGACTATGTACATAAGGTCTCTATTTGAGTTGTTTGAGAATACATAGATGTGAGCTAAGTTGACTATGATGATTTCAATATGTTAAAGGGGATATAAGGATTGGACCCATGTATTTAGAATTGGTCTTGTTTTCTTGAGGGAGTGCTAAAAGGAGTGAATGGGTTAACATAAGACCTATCGGGACTACAAGGGCCTTGTTAAAAGGTGTAATTCCTTAAGGGTGACCCATAGTTTATATGGCCAACCTATGGAGATTATATTAAGCCATGCCTTCATGTTTTAGATATTCAAGTTTGTATTGATGTTGTTTCGATGTCTCATGATGAATTATCTATTGGAACATGTTGTAGACTCTATGATAATGCTCTGTGTATATTTTGGATGTGTGATCAACCTATCTTGAGTATAAATTTTTCTTAAGAAGATGACTATGTGTTCATTCATGGTGACTATGTACATAAGGTCTCTATTTGAGTTGTTTGAGAATACATAGATGTGAGCTAAGTTGACTATGATGATTTCAATATGTCAAAGGGGATATAAGGATTGGACCCATGTATTTAGAATTGGTCTTGTTTTCTTGAGGGAGTGCTAAAAGGAGTGAATGGGTTCACATAAGACCTATAGGGACTACAAGGGCCTTGTTAAAAGGTGTAATTCCTTAAGGGTGACCCATAGTTTATATGGTCAACCTATGGAGATTGTATTAATCCATGCATTCATGTTTTAGATGCCTTAAGGTATAATTCATGCCTAATGGCTAACCAAGGTAGTGATTATCAAGATTGATCTATAAATAGTGTAACCAAAGATGATTGGTTTTGGATTTTGTATGGAAGACTAAGCAGTGATTGGAGAGAGGATTATGTGTGTGCTTTATGGAGTGAAGGAGGGGTAGAGTTACCTAAGAATGTGTTGAATAATAGATCAGTTGTAAGATTATGTATATGACATAGAAGTCATGTTTATAAAGTTAGAATAGTGTTCTTGTAGGTTGAGCATGAGCGAAGAGCTATAGAGTGATCCAAAAGGATGTTTTGGATATCTTGAAAATGATAAAAGGTTTATTGGTGTATGTGATAGCTTAGTGGTTGTTTTGAGAGATTGATCATTGTGATTAACTATGTGTATGACCATATAGTCATGTTATTAAATACTGTGATAGAGTTATTGCTTTGAAGGATGAATTGATTATGTAGAGTTGAAGAGTGGGGATAGTTGGGATATGTAATTTGTCCTAATTGATATTTATGTGTTGGTTAAAGTATGTAAATTGATTTGATCAATAGGGAGTGTTTTAGAGATAGAGTTGTTACTGACAAGTATAGAGTGGTCTAAAAGGTGGCTTTAGATACATTGAGTGTGTAGAGTTGATGAGAGCTAATACACTTTATATCTCCTTTAGATTGGTAGGAAATTAGTGTTGAGGAGATGTGTTCTCAGGTTTTGTTGGGGGTGATCAATATCTAATGGGGTAGTATCCTCCTTACAAGGTGAAACTTTCTAAATATCTAGTTGTTTTCAGTACTCAAATAGATAGGTGTAGTAGCTCCTTGTGGGATTATAGTCTCACTAAAACTAGGAATGGTAGTTCTTTGATCAGTAGCTTATTGTTCTAAATTAGTTCTTATTATTATAGGATAGTAGTCTAATTATAGGTTCCACTAGGTTTTATTCCCCAAGAAGGTTTCCCACATATGTCTTGTGTTATGTGATTGATTTTTCATTATCTCTCTTGCTTATTTCTATGAATGATATGTATGCTTCATGATTGATTGTGGTAACTTGTTAAATATTTATAAATATAAGAATTAAATTTTGATAATTTTGGCTCACTAATTCATCCCCCTAGTGATTGTACCTATAAAAATTGGTATCAAAGTGGGTCCTTTAAAGGAATCCTAATAGAATGAAGGTGACCCTAAGTAGGTACAAAGATGGTTGAGTAGTTAAAGAAAAAAATAAATAGTGGAAGAACATATATGTAATTTAAAGAAAGATGGTAAAAAATATGAGAATGTTATAAATGTTATCGAGGTTCAACTAGTAGATGCCAAGACAAGTTTGTGTTCAAAATAAAAATACATCATGTTGGATAAAGAAGCTTACCATAACAATAGAGAAGCTGAGAGAAAATAAGAAAAGAATTATCAAGAACAGATCAAGTCTATTGAAGTATAGGTATATAGATTAAAAAACATGACCAACAAGGTCAAACTAGATGAAGATAAGATCAATTTTCTTAAGGATCAGGTAAGGACTATAAATGCAAATCTAAAAGCAAAATAAGATGAGTGCAATGAGCTGAAGTTTGAAATGAAGTCACTGAAAAGTGAGCATGAGATTGTTATAGTCAAGTTGGAAAATATGAAAAGGAATAATGAAAAGCCCAAGAAAATGAAGAAGAATACAAACTTAAAGAGAAATGTTAAAAAAGATACACTTGAAGAACAGATATGTAATTTAAATAAATATGATAAAAAAGATGAGAATGTTATCAATGTTATCAAGGTTCAACTAGTAGATGCCAAGACAAGTTTGTGTTCAAAAGAAAAAGACATCATGTTGGATAAAGAAGCTTGCCATAACAATAGAGAAGATGAGAGAAAATAAGAAAAGAATTATCAAGAACAGATCAATTCTATTGAAGTATAGGCATATAGATTTAAAGACATGACCAACAAGGTCAAACTGGATGAAGATAAGATCAATTTTCTTAATGATCAGGTAAGGACTATAAATGCAAATCTAAAAGAAAAATAAAATGAGTGCAATCAGATGGAGTTTGAAATGAAGTCACTAAAAAGTGAGCATGAGATTGTTATATTCAAGTTGGAAAATATGAAAAGGAATCATGAGAAGCCAAGAAAATGAAGAAGAATACAAACTTAAAGAGAAATGTTAGAAGGCTAGTTAGATAGCCCAATGAAATAAGGTATGCTTGTTATTTTCATGGCTAATGTCATTTTTTATATCAATATGGTCATAGGGAAAATGATTATATAAAGTTGAGATATAAGAATGAGTTCACATTGTGCCTTAGAAGAAGGAGCAATTGATCCTGGAGAAGACTTAACTCAAATCCATCAGAGAGACTTTGAAAGGATAATCTTGATCAAGGTGGACTTCCTACTACTATAAAGAAGGAATTAGATATCAAGAAGACACATGAATACCAAGAGGATTTGTCCTCTATCTATATAGAAAAGGAAGATCACAATCATCATCAAGCAAAAGTTATGAATGATCTTGTTTGTTTTATATGTCATAAATTTGGTCACTTTGCTAAGTATGCAAGAACATGTTGAATAATTTCCAAAAGTAAAATAAGGGATATAAATCTCCTATAATGTTTTATAAAGGACAAACTCAAGTATGGAAACCAAAGATTATCAATGTTAATCACACTAGTCCAATGGTTGATAAGAAAATTTCTCTAGAAGGCTATGTTTAAAATCAAGATAAGCTCAAGGATCAAGTAGGTAAGATGGCTATAAAGGATAAGAAGTGTCAAAATTTGGTATGGAGACCTGAGGTAGTAAAGACTAAGGAGACTAACTCTATTGAGTCCAAGAGTCTTGATGGATTATTTGCCAAGGTTGAAAAAGAATTAGAAATAAAGGAAAGTCAATATTTTTTGTTAGCTACTTTTGTTAACAAGACTGAAGTAGAAAATGTGCCAACTATCTATTTAGAAAATGAAAATCAAAAGTATGCTCATGTTGATAATAAAGAGACTAAGCTCAAGGAGAAGACCAAGGTAATGGTTGAGAGTAGTCTTGAGGTATGTATGGATCCAAGTGAACATCTTGTTGTTGTTGAGCATGTATCATGTAAATAACATTAAATATCTATGCCTAATGATGAGGTTCCAAGCTACAAGAAATATTATTTAGATAAAAAGGTATGTAATGAATCTATGTTGTCTCCATGTACTTTCAATTCAATCATAAAATAAAATGAGAATGTTGTAGTGGATGAGGAAGTTGTTTCTCCTAAGACAAAGAAGAAAAAGAGAAACTCAAAATATCAAATGATCAAGGAGGAAATGGAAGATGAGGATTTGTTTTTATTTTAGGAGAATTGAGGTATATAAGGTGTCTATATATATGCTTACTAAGAGATTAATTTCAATGCAGAAGCATGTTTTTATGCTCAAGATGATAATGCCAATCAGAGAAGGTCTTTTGTTTAGGGGGAACAACAAGTTCATGAGCCTTTCTAAGAGGTTTGTAAAGGAGCTATAGTACAGAGTCAGATTGGGTGGTTCTAAGTGGACTAATAATATTGATGAAAATTTTAAGAAGTATTTTGGTGATAAAAAATGTCTATGAATTTCTTTTTTGTATGCTCCAAGTCTTTTTGAGGTATAAAGGTATGTATTTGCCAATTAAGGATTTTTTAGTGATCTCGGTTTTCTCTATTTTTGGTTTAAGGGAAAGTAGGCCTAAAATGGTTTATAGGATGTATGTTTTCCCAAAGGTATGGAAGATAAAATATTGGTTCATAATTGTGTGATGGGTATTTATAGGTGTTAAAGTAGTTTCAAAGGTGTGTGTTGACTAGAAGGAGGTTTGTTGACCCTGTTTATTTTGAAATTCTAAGGTTTATACTATAAAAGTGGCTTGCCTTATGAGTTAAGGTCTAAGGATTATTAATATGTTTAATTGGAAAAATGGGTGGTCAAATCAAGCTTCATATATAATTTAAGGTTTGTGGTTCTCAAGTTATTCAACTTTTTGTCAATATGGAGGACTAATTAGATAGTTAGATTGTGAAACAAGTATGTCACATAGGATGAGCTTGGTGATGAAAATTTATGTCATTAAGGGGGAATATGAGAGTGATATAGATATAGATATATATTTTCAATTCTTTAAGATGTCTCTACTAAAAATTGGGGACTTCGTAAGTTCTAGGTAGGGCTACAAGGAGGTTAGACAGGCCTAGTTTGAAGAAGAGTGATTGTTTGCTTAGTTTTTACAAAAGAGAAGGGTATGAGTATCTAAAGGTATGTTATAAAGTTATATTAGTGCATGTTTCCCATTTTTGTATAGTTTAGATGTAGAGTTGGTGGTCATAGAAGTGTACTGAGAAAGAAGGCTAGTAAGCTTGTATGGTGGTTCTTCATGGTGTTTAGAGATCTGAAGATGCTCAAAAGGTGCAATGGCTTAGATATCATAGGGGGAGTACCTCTTATATGTTTATTGATTTTTTATATCATATTTATATGGTTTTTCATACTATTATTCATTGGTTACTATGCTTGGTTGAAGAGAGTGTTGGCATGGAACAAGAGGAAGTTGTCAAGGTAAGAAGAGGTTGGCTCAAGATAAGGGGACTTTGTATCACCTTTATAAGATGGTACTTTAATATTTAATAGTATTTTTAGGTCCTAATTATTAGTATGTACCCACTTTTTCATTGTGTCAAAGGGGGAGAAAGTTCTTATTGGGGAGAAAGTTCATATTGGAGTGCTTTGAAGAGAGATAAGGTGAGCTATATATTGTTATATTGATAGGTGTTAAAATCAATGACAAATGGGGAGATTGTTGGAGAGTTGTCATGTTGATTTAATGGTGGTGTCATGGAGGTATCCTATTGAGTGTATGTAGAGCCTTGATAGTCTATGTGATAATGATAAAGTGTGCAATGTTCTTGTTATAGTGTTCTTTATGTATGGTTAGTTGATCTTCATTATTGACATAGATTGAGAGGATCAAGGATGAGTATGGAGTTTTGAAAATGTGAAATGGGTCATATTAAATGTGATATATCATTAGATGTCTTGTGTTCATAGGTTTAATTCATTTGGTTGATCATAGTTTTCATCTAGGCACTTTGGGTCTAGTGGCAAAAAATCTAAGTAGGTAGTTTGATGACATCACCATTGCCACGTGGGAATGAGTCAAGGTGATATGGTCATATTGTTGTGCTCATAATATTCCATAGTTATTTTTCACAAAATATCAATTCATGTGTCAAATCATAGTTAAATATATGAGTGTACAAAGTTGTCTTCTCAAATAGATTTCATTATTTTCCCATATTTAGCCAAATTTGTAAAGTGGCTAGAAAGAGCTGAGTAAACATGTTGATGATTTATGAGAAGGTAATAATATGAGTTTTTTAAATATTGGACCTACTTTATTTTTTCTTAATTTTAGATCATGTGATGTAGTGCATCAAAATATATGCATATGAAAAGTTAGGTCCCTCGGTAGATTAACTATGTTTCACCATACTTAGAAAATTTTGTAGTATGGTAGAAAGTGCTAAGTGAGCATTTTGATGGTTTTATATATTGCACATGTGAAGGTGTCAATATAATATAATAATATGATTTTTTTCAATTTTTATCAAATATCATTTTCACTAAAATTGAGATCATGTACCGAAGCACAACAAAAGTTATGGATGATCAAAGTTGGCTTCTCAAGTAGATTTGGACATGGTTGGCTTTGTGACATAAGTTTATGAGAAGGATTTTTAATGGAATTATATCTCACATGCATGAGATTTCCATGAGAAATGGGTCACATGGTTGGATTTTACTATGGAAGGAGATCATCTAGTCCAAATTTGAGATCCTACATCAAAGCATAGAATAAGTTATTGAGATGAAAAAATGGTTACTCATGCATATTGATAGGGTCCCCATAATAAATTTTTAATGTGTTAAAGCTTGAGCAAGATCAATAATGCACATTTGCTTTAAGGAGTTAGGATGAAGTGAGATGAGGATAGGTACATGGTGTTTAATGACTAAGAAAAGGTACAAGATCTTGATCTAATGATAAGAGGGAGTTAATAAAGTTGATACAATGGTGAGCATTGATCATTAAAGTCCTAACTGATCCATAGAGATTAATGAAGTGCATTAAGTTAAGATTTTGAGAGGATATGAGATGAGGTCAAAGTGACTGTGGTTTAATGTTTGAGTTTTTAAGTCTATGTGTTAAGGCTTAGATAATATTGATGGTGTTAAATTGATCTTGATCTAAGATTCCACAAGATTCAAGCATTGTGTTTGAAGGATAATTGTAACCATTTTTATTCAAATATTTGAATTTAACACAAGAAAACTAGATCTCTATATTTTGATCATATATTTTGATAGAAGATGAATTTGCTCTTGTAGTAAAAATAAAATTGGTATAGGAATCCATGGCACATCCATTGAACATGATTTGATGATCTATAAGTGAGTAAAATAAAATATATTGAGTCTAAAAGTTGGTTGTATGTTCATGGTTATTTTTTAAGTGACCCAAGAAGGATATTCAATCTTATATTGATGTTGTTTCGATGTCTCATGATGAATTAGCTATTATAAATTATTGTATACTCTATGAGGATAGTGTGTGTAAATTTTAGAGGTGTGATAAATCTATCTTGATTATGAACAATGCTTAAGAAGTTGACTATGTATTCATTCATGGTGACTATGTACACAAGGTCTCTATTTGTTGTTTAAGCATACAAAGAGGTGAGATAAGTTGAATATGATTATTTGAGGATTTTGAAGGGGAAATATGGAGTGGAATCATGGATTTAAAATTGGTCATGTGTTCTTGTTTTGATTGAGGGAGTGCTAAAATGAGTGAATGGGTTCACATGGGACCTATAAGGACTGCAAGGGCCTTATTAAAAGGTGTAGTTCCTTAAGGGCAACCCATAGTTTCTATGGATGAAATATGAATATTGTATTAAGCCATGTATTCATGTGTTATGTGCCTTAAGGGTTAAGGAATGCCTAATGGTTGACCAATGTAGTGATTATCAAGATTGCTCTATAAATAGTGGAACCAAAGATCATGGGTTCTATATTTTATATGTTAAATTGAGGTGTGATTGGAGAGAGGCTTGTGTGTGTGCTTTGTGGAGAGAACAAGGATTATATTTCCCTAAGGATGAATTTAATAGAATATTAGTTTGATGTCTATGTAGGTCATGTTTTTGAGGTCAGAATAGTGATCTTGCAGGTTGAGCATGAGCAAAGAGGTTTAGAGTGATCCAAAAGGATGTCTTGGATATATTTAGAATGAGCAAAGGTTTTTTTGTGTTTTTGAGAGCTTGATGGTTTTTTTATGATAGTGATTAGTGTGATTGAATGTGTGTATGACCATATGGTCATGTTGTTAAATATTTTGATAGAGTTGTTGCTTTAAAGGATACATTGAGTGTACAGAATGGAAGAGTGGGGATAGTTGGGATATGTAGTGTGCCCTAATTTATATTTGTGTGTTGGTTCAAGTATTTAATTTTATCTAATCAATATGGAGTGTTGTGGTGATATATTTTTTTAATAAGTACATAGTGGTCCAAAAGATGGCTTTGGATACATTGAGTATACAGAGTTAAAGAGAACTAATATACTTTATATTTCCTTTAGATTGGCAAGCAATCAGTGTTGAGGAGATGTATTCTTAGGTGTTATTTTGGGTTCTAACATCTAAGGGCGTAGTATCCTCCTTGTAAGGTGAAACTTGCTAAATATCTAGTTATTATGGGTGTTCAACTAGATAGGTGTAGTAGCTCCTTATGGGATTATAGTCTCACTAAAACTAGGAATGGTATTTCCTTGATCAATATCTTGTTAGTCTAATTTGATTCCTTTTATTATAAGACACTAGTCCAATTTTAGGTTATAAAGGGTTTTATTCCCCAAGAGGGTTTCCCATGTATGTCTTATGTTATGTGACTAATCTTTCATTATCTTTCTTGTTTATTTCTATGAATGATATGTATGCTTCATGAATGCTTATGGTAACTAGTTAAGTATTTATAAAGATCAAAATTAAATTTGGATTATTTGGGCTCACTAATTAACCCCCCCCCCCCTTAGTGATTGTACCTCTAACAATTCTTCTCCCTTTAGTGTGGCCAATTTATATGATCCTAATATGAACTTGGAAATGATGATCAATAAGGCCCTAACCAATTATATTCAAATTTCACCTTATTATCTCTATTTGACTTGGTGTTTTTTGGTTCTCCTTTAGGACCAAGTCACCAACTTAAAATTATCTAGACTATATCTTCTTACAATATTGGCCTTTGAGTTTATTTTTATATGTTGTTAGGTGATTAAGGGCCTTCTGACACTTCTCATCAAGAAGTTCCATTTATTGTAGGTGTTCCTACTTATAATTATGGTCAATGATGTTACCCCTTAGTGAGATTCAAATGGAGTGGAATTTGACTTACACTAGAAAAATTGATTCTATCCCATAAAACAAGGGATATGGAGTGGTCCCATTGGGTGTGTAAAAACTTGTGAGATAAGACCACAAAGCTAGATACAATTATCTGTGGAATTTTTTTCCTATTTGATTGATTATTTTATTAAGAATTTTTATGAGGGTCTTGTTGGTAACTTTAGCTTATCCATTATCTTGAGGATAGTAGGGAGAGGACAAATGTTGCATAATTTGATATTTTTGACATAAGGCCTCAACTTCCTAATTTTTGCATGATTTTTCATTATTTAAAATAATGTTGGCAGGTATGCCAAAGTGGTAAATTATCTTATTGAGAATAAATTTGTAGATTTGGAGTCCCATATTATAAGTGAGTGGCATCACCTCTACCCATTTAATAAAGTACTATGTTGTCATGATAATGAACTTGTGATCATCTGATGAAGTTGGATTAATATTTCTAATTAAATCAAGTCCTCATATGGGAAATGGATATGGAATCACAATAGGTTATAATTATTGTGTAGATATAATGAATGATATTCTTGTGTTTTTAATAAGAAACACATTTTTGCACATATTGACAAGAGTCTTAGTCCATGATTAGCCAATATTATCTAGTTTAGAGATGTTTCTTGGCCAGGGCCATTCCACTAGTATGGCTTCCATATATACCATCATGAACCTCTTTGATCTCTTGAGAGCCCTCTTCCAATGTTAGACACCTTAACAAGGTTCCATCATAGCCCGTAAAATCAAACATGCTGCCAAAGATTATGTATCAAGAGGTGTGATGAATGAAGGCCTTACATTGGTGGTGGTTAAGGTCAGGAGGGAGGATGTTATCATGAAGATACATATATATGGCATGCTACCAAGGGAGATTGGGATCATTAATTGCACACATTTAAAAAGTATCCATATATAGATAGGCTAGAATAATAAGATGCTTAATTTAAAAGTTTCCTTCCAAAATGACTTTAGGGAGATCAATGAGAGATCCAATGGTAGCCATGGAGTCAACTACTTTATTACTCACTCATGGAACTTGTTCAAATGTTATGGATTAGAAATTTGATTTTAATCAATCCACCAACTACTTATAATGGATCAAATTTTTATCTTTTGTCTGGAATTAATTATTGACCTATTTGATTATTGGTTATGAGTCACCAAATACTTGAAAGTGGTAGATATTCAACTAAAAGTCCAGGTGAAGACCGGCTATTAAGACATCATATTATAAAATGTTTTTAGTTTATGGGAAGGCAAGGTGAAAATCTTTCAAAATAAGATCACCTTATGGGGTAATAAGGAATATGCCTACCCCTAATCAATACATTGTGAGTAAGCCATCAAAATATAGTTTCTAGCTACTTGATTCAAAAGTATTCATTATAGATTCATTTAGGAAGTTCATCACAATGGGATCAATTGCTTTAAGTGGTGTTTTAGGTGATTGATCCACTATGACTTATCCCTTTATAGCCTTTTGATTGACATATTCAATGTCAAACTCACTAAGTAACATTGTCCACTTTATCATTCTTCTAGTAAGGGCTGATTTAGACAATTTATATTTCAGGGGATCAACCTTGGCAATGAGTTATACCTAATTATTTATCATGTAATGCTGAAGATTTTGTGAGATAAAAACTATGGATAAACATTCCTTTTCTATTGGAGTATAGTTTAACTCATAAGATATTAACATGCGATTGAGATAACAAATAGCTTTCTCCTTACCTTGATCATTGTGTTGTGCTAGAAGAGCACCGATTGTACATGGGGTTGTTGAAATGTATAGAAACAAGGGTCCTCCCAAGATGGATGGTGACAACAAAAGTGGGTTGGAAAAATATTATATGAGATTTTAAAATCTTGTTGGCACTCAAAATTCCAATTAAATGTAGTCCCCTTTTTTAGTAGATGGGTGAAGGGGTGGCATTTGTCTATAAGTGAAGAAATAAAATGCCTTATGGCTTGTAGTTTCCCCTAAAGACTTATGATCTACTTGAGATTGTGAGGTGGAGACATTTTTGTGATAACTTTTACCTTTACTGGATCTACTTCTATGCCTCTTCTAGAAACTATAAAATCTAGTCATTTTCCTAAAGTGATACCAAGTACACATTTCTTGGGATTTATCTTGACTTTGTACTCTCACAACCATTCAAAAATTATTATTAAAACATTATGGTACTCAAATCTTAGGTGAGACTTCCCCAAAATGTCATCCATATAATATTTGACTATGCCATGCACCTTATCATGAAAAATGACTGTCATTACCTATTGATAAGTTGTGCTTGCATTTTTAAGGTTGAAGGGCATGACCTAATACTAAAATATTTCCCATGGAGTGATAAAAGTTTTTTTTTATGGTCCTTTGGTGTGATTTTAATTTTATTATATCTTGAGAAACCATCCATGAGAGAAATCATTTCATATCCAACAGTTGAGTCTATAATCATGTCAATGTTTGGAATGGGAATTAATCCTTGGGACATGCCTTGTTTATATCTCAAAAGTTTGTGAAAATTAATATTTTTCCTTGTGGCTTGATCATAAGGACAATATTGGAAATTAAATTAGAATAATCTATAGGGCAGATAAAATTAGCTTCTATAAACTTCCATATTTCCTCTTTGACTAATAGTGCCACTTTGGGGTGCATCTTTCATAACTTTTGTTTTAATGGTTTTGCATTTTGATTCACCACTTGATATGTATTTAAAGAGGCATACACAGTTTAAATCATGAAAAATGAAACACACAAATTCTTTTATTCATATTACATTAACATTCAAGACAATACACATAAATATATAGGAGCATATATCCTATATCTATGGAATCCCAAATCCCTACAATATCTCCTATGAAACTTATTATAACTAATAAATCCTAACTATGATATATTTTTATATCAAATTAAAATATATATCAACCATAATAATATTTTAACTCATAGTATTAATCATATGATTACTAACTACTAACAAACTACTATTTAGTTTTTACCACTAACTATTTACCTCTTGGTAAATATTACTTACACAATATTAATAATGTGAAAAATATTCTAACATTCACCCCCTTGTGAAAATTACTAATCCTATCTACACCCCCTTAATGTGAGCATGTGGAAAACATACATCTTCAAGAATTGGCTTGAATAAAATCATATGCCAATGCATACTTTTAGGTCTACATACAACTAGTTGAATATTGCTACACATGATCACTAGAATGATTCCTACATATATGCCATTTAACCACACTAGACATGTCAATATCTGATCATCTCCACAAATAAGTAAGGTAGTTAGAGGATTTCTATAGTTAGCTACCCTCCTATACAACTGTTGAGCACATTCCATTATATCTACACTCTCCCTTGTCTCCAAATAGTAGAGGTATATCAAATAAGTAGGGGAATAAAAACCACACACTGAATGCCACATTTTACCTTGTAATAAATTAAATTCTTACTTATAGCCACTATGAATGATCATGCCACTCGATCTCACACAGTAAAGAAGACTCCCACTACCACTTGTAGTATTCATTGACTTTAGTCTATTTAGTTATAAATGGAAAATGAAACATAGCTTTATGTTCCTATTTCATAATTTAAACATTTTCACACCACAAAACATAAAAAATAAATGTATCTACCAAACTAAAATCCACACCACTCAAAATAAACCACATGGCCACCAAATCAATATGCAGCCTCATCGATGGTGCCTAATGAGAGGTAATTGAATGACCTCCAACCTCTATGTAACCTTTAGCCTCTAGTATTTGATATTTCTTACTAAAGATTTGGTAAATTTGGTTACAGGCTTGGTACCTTCAAAAATAACATGTTTAGTGAGTTCTCATAGAAAAACAAGATGTACAATAGTTTAAATTTCTCTTGATGTAATAAATGACTTCTTGTTGTGATGAGCAAGTTTGGATGCCTTGTGAGATAATTTCTTAAAGATATCATTAATAAATGAATTCATTATATGCATACCTTTGCTATAAATGTCAACATCTAAGTGCACCTACTTTAGTACCTTTAATATGTAGATTTTGAAATTGTTTTCATTTCATTCTACCTTCTTTTTCTTTTTCTTTTTCTCTCATTTTTTTCATTTATCCATTATAACCTTTAGACTTGAAATAGGACATCAATTTGCATTGATAATGCATTTGTATAAAAAAAAATTACCTAGTAATCACCTAAACAATACCTTGATATTCACCTAAGACTAAAAAATAAATAAAATACATGGAATCAATAATTCTGACACTTTGTGATTTTTGACAGTATTGGTTAATAACATAAAAATGATATGGACTTAATTTGAAAAAAATGATACATAATGTAAAATTTTTATTATAAAGAGTTTTGTCATGACATAAATGCAAACCGTGATTATCATAGATGAATGGTGAGCTTAATAGTTATCAATGGTAAGACCTCAAAATTGTAGTGTAATAGACAATCATGTTTAGACATGATTTAGATCACAACATATTGATTTTAGCTCATATGGTTTACCAATCATCATTTTTTTCTTAAACATAGAGAGAGCATACATGCTAGAATTTTTAACCATACATGTTCCAATCTGTCAGATGTAATGTGCAAGCCTTAGAGGTATGCATGTATTATATTATATTTCAAATAATATGTAGCTAGGTGTAAGCTGAGTCAAATAAAATGCATAATTATGTATATGATGTATTTGGTAGAATAGATACAATAGAAACTAGAAATATGAAACCATGCAAGAGAACTTGGTTGGTGATATTGGGACTGCTTAGATTGAGAATTTTGTGTAGTCTTCAATCCAAAAAATTGATCTTCTCTATGATATAAAAATTGTATACAGATCATTGATCCATGTAAATCTCAATCAAATACTCTCAAAATAATTATTAATTATTAGAGTAGATGTTGAATAAATAATTATGTGCATGTCTAGGAAGGATGCCTATGCCATAGACTTAAACATGTCATATCTTCAATAAGGAATGATAGTCAGATCAACATCTAATGGAAATTCATAGATTGAGATGCCATTATTCAACATAGATCCATTGTCAGTCCCTCACATAATCACCTACTCTGATACTAATGATATGTATTTGAAGAGCCTTATATATTTTAAATCATGCAAAACAAAACATAGATTAATTCTTTTATTCATATTACATTAACATTTAGGATAATAAACACAAATATATAGGATCATATTTCCTATATCTAGGGATTCCCAAATCCCTAAAATATCTCCTATGAAACTTCCTATAACTAAGCAATCCTAACTATGATATATCATTATATCAAATAACAATATATGTCAACCATAATAATATTCTAACTCATCATATTAATCATATGGTTACTAACTACTAACAAACTACTATTTAATTTTTACCACTAACTATTTATCTCTTGGTAGATATTAATTACACAATATTAATAATGTGAACAATATTCTAACACCACCAAGTGATGTACTACTAGGGAGGGATCTAATCTAGTCATGTTTTCATAACTCCATAAAAATATGTCAATGAATTATTTAAACAACTCTATGATTAATTCACATTTTATATGTGTCAAAAATACCTCTAGTTTAACTATTTTAGGATGTTGATCTATCCCAATATTAACTTCTACCATGTCCTCAATAAGAAAGGGTGATTGTTCTTATAAATAAGGTGGAAATGATAATTTTGAAACATTTGAATCAAATCAATTTGGAAACTCTATGTTAATGTCAAAATATTCTTCTAATTCCAATGAGACATGTGGAATTTCATCTAGTTCTTTAGGAGGATTTTCCTCTTTATATATATCTTCATCACTTTGATCATGGGGTTCTTATTGTTCCCCTAAGTATGTAGATTCACATAGATTTATAGAAAATCCATTTTTATGGTCACCAGATGGTATGAAATCTTGAGTTCCCATATATTCCAAAATTGCTTCATCATTTTGAAAATTGTCAAAAGAAGGCTCCTATTTTGAATCCTAGTCTATGAGTGATGGATAGCAGAGGGAAATATTTATGGGGGAAATGGTAGTATCTTGGGAAGAGGTTGGTGGTAGGAAACTATTCAAAGTGATTACAAATACAACTTGTTTCAATGTCTTCATCAGGGAGAGACAACCCAAGGATCAAAAGAGAATCCACAATGATATTATTTAGGTCATCATGATATAGTTCATACCCTAGAATAAAATATTATGGATATTATTGAACCAAGATTAGTTCATCATGATATAGTTCATACCCTTGATCTTATTTTCCCAATCCTTTTTCTTTATAGTTCATATTCTCCATCATCTTCTGGATATTGCTTTCCTAGAGTAATAAGGGACTCATCATCAAGAATAAGCCATGAATCATCTAATTCTTCAATGTATTCTTTAGATAAGAATTTAGCACTTGAAAAAATTGTTGATGCAAATTGGTATTTGATGTGATTATTATTCGTCATGGCTAGGGACCCATAGCTATACATGGGGAGAGAGGTAAATCACTAATGCAAAAAGTTTTATATTCATATTCTCCATAACTTGTGGACATGATCTTCAAGTGAGTGATGTTGATTAGTGGAGTGGATGTGGATTTAATATGATTAAGGGAAATGTATTTTGTAGCTATTGGAATTAATATGGAAGTATCTATGCCAAGATAAGGATAGGGTGATGATTACTAGTCCATCTAAAAGTTTTGAAGATGAATTTGGGGATGGTGACCTCCATTATAGAGTGAGGTAATTTTAGGCACTGATGTAAAGTGGATGGAATAGATTGTATTTCATGGATACAAAAACATCCAAGAATCATATTATAATACAAATCCACATCCATAACATGTACTAATGTTTGATGCACTATGGATCCCATAGTGATGGGAAGGTAAATAGTCCTAACAGATGGCCTCTCATTATTATCATAGGCTTTGATAATTATCAAGGTAGGCCTTAATGATGCTTTTGAATATCCTAATTTCTTCAAAAAGTCTAGTTTACATAAATTTAGTTTTGATACTCCATTTATGAGAACTTGGGAGACATGATGGTGGGATATGGACACTTCAATAAATAGGGGATAATTATGGTTTGGACTAATGGGAGGCATATCCTAGGCACCAAAAGTGATATTTTATGAAGGGGATAAATGTCTTAGTAATGTTTGTAACTGATTGGTATCCAAGTCACTAAGAACTTTTAGATCATTCAAGACTTGGTTTAGCATCTCTTGATGTAAATCAAATGTTTTAAGGAGCTCCATTAAGGATATCTGAGTTGGCAATTTTCTCAAGTTTCTAAATGATGTCATAAGATTTATTTAAACAACTAGAAGCCATTTTAGGAACATTCCCCTTTTGGGTAGTAGATGAAGTGGATGGGTCTTTAGGTGGTGCCATGGGAACTACTATTTTATTATATATAGTATTAACTATGCAATCAGTAGTGGCCTGATTAATATTTAGAATGGGGGACAAAGATGGAGTGGGTTCTTAGAGGTTGCATATTTTATTTTTGTTTATTTAATGGTAAGGCACATTGTGGTAGTAAGTGTGATTGGATGAAAAGGCCTGACCTTGGTCTCTTGGTGGTCTCCAATTATTTTGGTCATGCTTAGGGAGTGGATCCTTATAAATGTCAAGGAGCATATTTTCTAATTTATTAGGGGGAGTTTCTCCTTTAATTTCAATGTTACCTTCTCAATTAAATCATATATTTAGTGCTTAAGTTGAATACATCATTCTATATCATGCCCATTAACCCTATGTTACTTGTAAATCTCATCTTCATGTTACTAATTTGGCTTTGGTTGGCAATCATCCATAATTCTAGTTTTGGGCAAGGTGATCATAGTGGCAGTAATTAATTCATATAGACTATTTCAATTGGGACTCCCAAGCTTGTGAGTGTTCTTTTGCCTATTTGAGGATTTGGCTTGCCTTGTGTAACTCAAATAGAAGAGACATTTGGTTTTTGTGTAGGGATTTTGTTTTGAACTATTTGTACACACTATTATTTAGAAATAGTCACCCCATCTCCCATGACATTTTTGTTTTTATTAAAGACTTTAGATTTCCCTAAAAAAGAGTTGTATTATTTTTGGGTGTGCTCATTTTAATAATATAAATTTATTATCCCCTTTTCAATAAGGGCCTTCTCTATTTATATTCCTTTATCTATTATCTCATCAAAAGTCTTGAAACACTAATCTTTAATTGATACTTGAGTTTAGCATTGAGGATATCTATAAATATCTTGTCCAATTCTTTCTCAGGTACTTTACATCTCATGTGACTTACCAAACTTTTCCATATTTGTAATAAATATGCCAAACTTTCACCACTTCCTTACTTGGTGTTATAGAGGTCAATTATGGAAATGTCATATTCAATATTAAATGAGAAATGTCTAATGAATTATTCTATCAATTCTCTAAATCTATATATTGACCCCTTGGGTAAGTGCATAAACCATTATAAAGTGGGTCTAGTAAGACTTTTGGGAAAAATTGTCAACAAATAGGCATAGTCATAATCCATCTCATGGCAAGCCACAAAAAATTCTTGGACATGATCTCTAGGATCTCCTTTCCCTTGGTATTTCTCAAATTTAGGTACTTTAAAGTGTGAAATAAAGGGTATTTATAGAATACTCATGTCCAAGGGTGAGGAACAAAAGTCTTCATATATATATTTGAGGACTTGTGTATGTATATCTATTTATTGGAAGGTCTCTTTCATCACTCTCCACTCTTTTTCAAAGGTGGGATCTCCAAGAGGGTTGGTGGTTTGATTTTGGTTGCCTAGGGTAATATGAGTGTTATGGACATTATGTGTACTATGAGTGTTATTGTGGTGTTATTAGCATTATTGGTATTATTGGCATTATTGGTGTTATTTTCATTACTATCATTATTATTTAGGTTCCTTCATCGAGGGGATGGTGGACATTGATTATAGAGTAGAAGGTTGATTTGTTGTGTTAATTGGTCTAAGTGATCTTCTATGATAGCTTATCTCTAGTTAGCCTTAATATGATTATTATGAAAGGTGTGGTGGTCATTCATATTCCAAAAATCTATGGTCCACACCTTCCTCTTCTTTGGTTAATTTATTGGTATGTATATTTTGATAGGGTGTGTTTAGATGAGATGGAGGGCATATTAAATTATGTAAGATAGTATGATCAAAAGTAAAAGGTAAATTTCTCCATATTTTGATGGCATAGGATAGGAAATGATCACGGTTCTCATATAGATAGTGGTCAATTAAATTCTAAACTTTGTCATTATGGAGGGGGTTAAACCTTTCATCCTCTTCTCTAGGCATGTGCATATCACTATGAGTTTCATCATATTCCTGAGTTGGATTAGCCATATGCCTTAATCGTTCATTATCTTGGTTAGAGGCTTGTCCAATCCTAAGTTAAACATGGGTATGTATAATCATTTTGAAAGAGAGATGTGATGAAATGTGACATATGAGATGCAAGGATTCAAATACTACCTCTATTTAGTGACCAAATCTACTAGTGGCCAAAAGAGAGCGATGTGATGATTTTTAGAAGAAGATATGATGACTAAGAATTACCAAGAGACAAAGTCTCATAAGAGACCAATCTAGAAAGGATAAAGGGAGTGATGGGATTAAAAACATTACCCATGAGCAAAGAGATAATTTGATGGGTGTTAGATGAAAAAGGCACATGATAAATATGATGATATGTGATGGGTGTTAGATTAAAATCTTGTAGGACTATGTGTATTGGTAATACCTAGTGTAGAAGATGTTGAAAGTGATAAATTATAGTTAGAGAAGATGAGTGACCACTAAAACTTGATTTTGAGATAAAATATGGTACTCAAAGGTGATGATATGGATGGGGGATGGGATATGTATGATAAATAAGATGTGTACTAGGTGGGTAGAGTATGTAGTTGTTGTAGGATTGGACAAGAATGATAGATACTGAATATGAATTATATACTAATGGATGTTGAAGAGATGAATATAGACAAACTAGCTACTAAATAAACATGTGGGAGGGGAAATGATTACAAGAATATGTTGTGATATGGATAAAGTTTGGCAGATAGTAACAAAATGCTAGTGAAATATGTAAAAAGGGGTGATTAGTATGGTAGATATAGTGAAATAGATAGTGGATATGGTTAGTGTTTTAGAGATATGGAAGGTTTGGCTATAACGAATTAAAATGATGAGGTATGGTATGATATGGGATGGTTAGATGATGTGGTATGTATGAAGTGGTATGATAGAGAATACAAGATTGTTGAAGAAGGATTAAAATTTATCAAGACAATATATACAAATGGATATGAGACAAGGAGGTATATACAAGCTAGATACAAAATAAATATGTGAAAGGGGTAATTATTATCAGAAAGTGTTATAAGATGCATATAAATGGGGTGGATAGTATATAATGGATGTATAAGAGGGATGAAATATTAGGATATGTATAATATGAGGAGAATATGAGATGATAAGATACATAAGATTTTGAATAAAATATAATCGTCAAAGGTGATATGAAATGGATATAGAATTAAACAAGAGGGATATTAAAATGGGTATTATATGAATATTGTGGAAGAAGTGAAAAATTGGGATGAATGATGTGAGGATGAAAAATTAGGATGTGATATTAAAATGAGATGATAAGATGATTAGTATTAACCTAGAGGTGTCTAAGGTATCACACAAAATATAGGTATGGCTAACTCAACTCACAAATAATATGGGTCTTTGCACAACACTCAAATAACACACATAGGTATAATCCCTATGTTAGTCAATTGTTATGGGTGTGTAACTTAATGCCTATGCCATCCAACAAATTCATGGGTGAGGTTGTATACTATTGACCCATTACAGTATCAATTAAACCCTCTTAACCCCACTTGTACTTGATATCTAATTCAAAGCTGATACTGACTCCCATAGTGGTATACTTGTTATGGTTTAAGGCTCCTTAAAAGGTTTTAGGTGCATCACAGATATATGCAAAGGTATGTTGGGTCCCAAGTCCATGAAGGATATTGTCTAACTATCCTATATCTTAGAGCCTAACCTCCCCTCACTCCATGGAACCCTTTATAGGGAATTTTGCTTAGGTCCATAATGATGGATCTCCTAATTTTTAAACTATGCTAGAACATAGAGCTTTGGTAGTGCATGGTGATGAAATCTATGTCACCAAACCCTATATTCTAAGCTTATGAATGGGGATGAATTCCACGTCACATTTTATCTTAGAGTGAGGGATAAAAAAAAGGTAAACACAATAATATTAATTAACTAATTAATTAAAAAAATATATAGTGGATGAAATATGGGAGAGGCGCGAATGGACGACGTCTGCAACTCATCGCCAAGCTAGGGCAGACGTTTCCTAGCTTGTGACTAAGATTTTAGGAGCTGCGTAGGAGAGGGAAGGTTACCTAGAGAAGGAATGTAAAGTGAGGTGGTCACAATAGCAGAGGACTACTTCAGGAAGGGCACGGCTATGGCTCAGAGTAAGCCTTCTAAGGCCATGCTAGATAGGAGTTTTAGAGAAGTGGTGGGCATGAATACGCAGGGACAAGAAGCCAAGATGTTTGAAAATGCAATTTTTAGCCAGAATCTAGGTGCTTTAGATGTGAGCTCGATGGGGGTATCAAGGATAACAAAGATTAATGGATGCCTTGAGTGATGCAAAGAGAGACCCAAACTGATAATCCCTTTTGATATGATCATGGAAGATGTGGAGTACTACTCCAAGCATTCACTTTACTATAAGTTTTTGGGACTGAGAGTCTCCCTACCATTTCTAGAGAGTTTGGCTCAAAGAGTGTGGGAGCCAGAGGGCAAGATGGAGGTTACGCTACTAGCAAACAATTTCTTCATGGTTACGTTCCTATGCTTGGCTGATAAAAATAGGGTTTTTGAGGGCAAACCTTATTTTTATAATCAGGTTGGGCTTTTTGTGAAACCATGGCATGCTATATTTAATCCTACTGAGGAACTACCAGATAGGGTCCCAGTGTGGGTTTGTTTACCCAGAATGCCTATAGAATGTTGCCGAGAGGATGTTCTTCAGATGATAGCTTCAATGTTAGGAAGGCTAGTGGGGTCTTCAACACAAACCTTAGGTAAGAAAATTATGACTTTTGCTTGAATTTGTGTGGAAATTGACTTGAGTAGACCTTTCCTAGATGCAGTGGAGATGTGTGCGGGCTCATACTCCTAGGTGCAACAATTGGACTATGAGACCCTTCCTTTTAGATGCCACCTTTGTCATGAGTATGGACACTTGGTGAGAAGGTGCTCAAAGGCCAAATTGGAAGAACAACAACCCCCACCCAACCTCCTCTAAGTATCACCACTGGTGCTGATAAAGGGAAGAAGTATGGAGCTGGTGATGGCAAGGATCCTGAGGATTTTGTGCAGGTTAAGGCCTAAAGCCAAAATAGAGGTCATAAGAAGTCCTTAATGGAGTGACAAGATGAGGATTCTTTTAATAGGTTTGAGGTATTAGATGAATTGGGCTAGCAAGAAGTTAACCCAGGATTAATTAGTGTGGAGCAGCTTGTGGGGGGGTCTAGAATGGAAGGAAAATCTTCCATTTCTCACTCGGTGCTTCATGAGGAAGTTATCTTACCTATGATCATATATGGTTAGGTAGGGGAATAGATGATTATTCAACCAAATTTTGATTTGATATAGGGAGTAGAGTTGGGGATTTTCCAACATGGACAGCGGCTACAGAGATAGATAAATGAGGTAAAGCTCCTCCTCACCTGGGCATTCTTCAAAAGGATGGTAAGAAGGGGGCTTCAAATAAAAGTGTTAAATTGGGATAGAAGAAGGACACAGAGAGGATAAATATGATAGGGGAAAATTTGGTTGAGTCAGGGTTGGTTAAGAACTTAGATTCCCACTTCTTGCCTCCTCTGAAATGATTATTATTTCTTGGAATGTAAGGGGCTTGAACAACGGTCCTAGACAAAAAGTTGTTTGGGAATTAGTTAGGAGTCAATGTCCAGATATCCTCTTTCTTCAAGAAACTAAGGTTTTAGTGGATTACATGATGAGTATTGCACCTATGCTATGGAGAGAAGGTCTATGTCAGTGCATCAGTGCCTAAGGGTTTATAGGAGGCGTGGCTTGTCTCTAGAACCCAGGTAAGTTTCAACCAGTGTCTTGGACCACCTTCAAATCCTCCTTATCTATGGTTTCCTTATGCATTGAGTCGAGAGAGTATGTTCTTTTCTTGAATGTCTACACCCCTATAGATTTCCAAGGTAAGCTTCTTGTTTGTAATAATATTCAACTGGTTCATAGTGTATTTCCCTACCTGCCATGGATTATGGCTAGTGACTTTAATGCTATTATGGACTTAACCAAAAAAAGGGGAGGTAATGAATAATTGGAGCCATCTTCCATCTTGCTCTAGGAAAAGATTTCATCACTCAATCTAGTGGACATTAAGCCATGTAATGGTCAGTTCACTTAGAACAATAGAAGGGTAGGCGATAGCTATATTGCTAAACGCATAGACTGATTTATGACCTCTTATTTTTGGGTGGGCAGCTTGTGGTCTTCGAGCTTCAAGATTTTAGATTGGAGAGGCTCAAATCACTAGCCCATTAAGCTCACCATTTATTCTGCTCATTTGCCTTAGAAGCCACCTTTCAAGTTCCAACTCATGTGGCTTAGGGAGCCAGACCTCTTTGGATGAGTTGTTGAATGGTGGAGAATAGGCAGGACTGCTGTTGGTACAATAATATATATCTTCACTAAGCTCCTCTAATTCATTAAGTACCAGCTCAAATAGTGGAATCATCAAATCTTTAGGAACATCTTCTAGGAGAAAAAGGAGGTGCAAATGGAGTTGAATGACATTACCAGATTTATTAGGGAGGAGGGGCTATCTGAGTTTTTGCTAAGAGAGGAAGCTAGGGCTGTCAAAACTTTGGAAGAATGGGAGATGAGAGAGGAAATCTTTTGGAAGAAGAAATCTAGGATTGAGTGGCTATAAGAGGAGGATAAGAACAACACCTTCTTCTTCAATTTGGTAAGAGCCAGACAACATGGTAATGTGATAACATCTTTGGTGATGGATAGGGGAGAGGTTATCTCTTCTATGCAGGATATCTGTAATGAAGCAGTGTAGTATTTTGCTTCTTTATTCAAAGAGGAATGGTAGGGGGAAGTAGATGCAGAGGCTTAGGTACTCTAATGTATTCCTTCTTTAGTTTCTCTAGAAATGAAGGAGCATCTGATGAGACCAATATCCTTAGAGGAACTAGAAAAGACTATTTGCAAGATGCAAAAAGGGAAGGCTCCAAGCCCAGATGGTTTCTCGATTGAATTCTTTCAGGAATTTTGGGAAATTATCAAATTTGATTTATTAGCTATGGTACAAGAATCCCAGAATAACAAGCAAATGCTCTTGGGCCTAAACTCTACATTCCTAGCTCTCATTCCCAAGGGGGAGGGGGCTGATCGGTTAAGTCAATTTTGTCCCATTTCCCTTTGCAATGTAATTTATAAAATTATATCTAAGCTGATTGCAGAGAGGTTAAAAAAGTGGCTAGCTGTGCTGATCTTAGAGGAGCAAAGTGGCTTTGTGGAGGGCCATTAGATTTTAGATGGGATAGTGGTGGCTACAGAGGCTATCCATTCCATGACCAAGTCTAAGGAGAAGGCTATGTTTATTAAGCTGGACATGTCCAAGGTGTATGACAAGGTTTGGTGGTCCTTTCTTCAGAAGGTTTTGGGCACCTTTGGTTTTGAGGAAGATTGGATCTGATGGGTTATGAGCTGTGTGAATTCAACTTCTTTCTTAGTGCTGGTTAATGGGGAGCATTCTAATCTCTTTACGGCCTCATGTGGTTTGTGGTAAGGTGACCCTTTATCTTCTTACCTATTTCTTCTTTTGGTAGAAGGTCTAGGATAGTTGATTAAAAGTAATGCTGATGATGGCATTATTCGGGGCTGGAAATGGGGAGGTGGCCTTCTGATTCTATCTCACCTATAGTTTATGGATGATGTGGCTTTAATGGGCATGGATACTATAAGGGAGGCAACTAATGTTCACAAAGGCTTGGATGCTTATCTGGCTACCTCAGGATAGGTAATTAATGAGGACAAGTCTTCCATTTTTTTCTTCAACACTCCAGCACCCATTCAATGAAGAGTGGCTAATATTCTCTGGTTCCAAATTGGAAGCCTCCCATTATTATATCTTGGGATCCATATCTCTGTAGGAAGGAAATCCAATAAATCATGGTAGGTGATTCTAAACAAGTTCTGAGCCAAGGTGAATCATTGGACCCATCGGTGGCTATCCTTTGCTAGTCAGGTCCAATTGATTCAATCAGTGGTACAGGCTCTTCCTCTATATAGGTGCATGATATAGGTGGCACCGATGAGTTTTGTCAAGGACCTTGATTCCTTGGCAAGAATTTTCTTAGGGGCTAGTAACTTATCATTGATGAAGTGGAGCCTTATTAAGTGGGAGGTTGTTTGTAGCCCAAAAAGGTTTGGGGGCCTGGGATTACGGTAGTCATTACTTGCGGGTATGACCTTGGTAGCTAAATTGTATTGGAGATGGTGTGAGGAATAAGACTAAGTTTGGGCCAGGATCTTATCTCACAATTATATTTTTGGGATCCCCTCGATGGATATCCCAAGGTACAGTCTGACCAGGAGAGGTTCAGTGATTTGGGCTACTCTCAAGAAAGGAGCTACACTGATCAAGAGAGGTCTATTCTAGATTTGCAAGGATGGGATAGAGGCACAATTCTAGCATGACTCTTAGGATGGCTATCCCCCCATAGCTATTTAATATCCTCATCTGTATGCTCTATCACAGAGATTTAATGAAGCTGGGTGGAATAGGGTGTGTGACTATAAGTCCCTCTCCCTTCATGGCTAGTTGACAAAAGCCAGATGGAAGACTCCAGAGGAGTGGCTGATCCCTAGAATGGAGGTAGAGTGCACAGAGTTGAACATCATCCTCGCTGGTCACAATTGCAGCACACTTAGGGGTGGTGATGTGCTGGCTTGGTCCTTAACCCCAAGGGGAAGTACACTGTGTCTTCCAAGTTATCAGGACTTGATTGCTCAAAAATTTGAAGAGGGGGGGAAGTTCTTTGGTGGAAAAGAGTTTAAAATAGGCTAAATTGTAATTGTTTTACCTAGACTTTAGTCTAGAACAGATGCCTAACTTGGGAGAAGATTCAGAAGAGGGGCTTTGCTGGTCCTTCGAGATGCATTCTGTATAGAGGTGAGGAGGAGGATTCACCACATCTATTATTTCACTACCCTTTCACTCACCAACTATGGCATGCCTAATGGGACATGTGGAGGTGTCAGTGTGTGTATGCATCCTCCCTTGCCAATTTTTGGTCGAGATTAGGTAGACCGCCTCTGCAGCTCACTTCTTGTAAGATGCTTGGTACGTTGGACTTATTTTTTTGTTGTGGCAAGTCTAACTAGAAAGGAACCATAGAATTTTTAGAGATGAAAAATTGGGGATTCAATAGGTTTGGAATAGAATTATAAGAATGAATCAGGAAATTATAGAAGCTAAGAGTGAGATCATTTTGCCACTAGAGAAGGGGGATGCTGAGCTGGTTGATAGGTTTGACATACAGGGTACATCTCCAGCCTTAGCTTACATCAGGGGAGGTAGATGTGGGAAGCAAAAAATTCAAAGGAGTGGGAAATGGATGCCCCCTCCTGAGGGTCTTTTGAAAATTAATACTGATGGCTCTTTTAGGGGTAATCTAGGCCCAGCTGGGATTGGTGGGATTGGTAGGGACTCCGTTGGATCAGTGGTTTTTATTTTCTTGGCCAATATGGGTGAGCAAACAGTTAATAGGATGGAAGGATAGGCTGTTCTATGTGCCTTGAAGAGAGCTTATGCTTTAGGATGGAGGAGGGTGATGTGTGAAGCTGACTCAAAATCTTGATCAATATGCTCCTTGAGAGGAAGATTACAGATGTGAGCTAGTAACTATCTATGATAGTGCATCAGATATTATAGATTAGTTTGCTCATGGATTTAGTGTCTTATACCCACTTTCCAAGCAGATGGAACAGGGCAGCAGATTTCCTGGCAAAGTGAGCGTTAGAGGATGTTGATGGTCAGAAGGTTGATGGTTGGGCACAGATGCCTAACGAGTTATGTCAAAATCTAGAGAGAATTCTAGGAGAAGACAAAAATGGTATTGGGGTGTGACGGTTTTTGTTTGTATTTTTTCTGTGGTGTTCTTTGGTTTTCGGGGCATTGGCCCTTTGATGCTTTGTAATCTGTTGTTCTGAGTTTTAATAAAGTTTTTACCCCCCTTTTTTGAATTTTTTTTTTTTAATTAATTACTTATGTGTCAGGGGCATAAATAATATGTCTATTCACAAGTCAACACACACACAAGTAACTATATATAATGAAATGAATTTTATGACAAAGAGATATACAACAAAAACTAGAATAATATACTAGAGTCACCCCTCCCTACAAGCACAAGGGTTAGAAATCCATGTGGGGTGTCTTAATCTTGAGGGTTCTTACACCAAAAACGTTTAGTAGTTTGAATTTGTAAAAAACCACAAGTCCCTAAAAAACCACAAATACATAGAGTAATATTTCAACCAAAATGCATAAAATTGTAACTACAAAAAAATCGTAAGTGAAAAGATGAAACTTTACAGAGGGTTAGTAAACCATGATGGTTAACCTATAAAATTACAATAGTTTTAAAAAATCACAAAAAAATCACAACTATGAAATATGTGTTTTTGTATAAGATAAAAAATTATATAATATACATAAATGTTACTAAGATAGCTATACTATTAGATCAATTACATGGCATATTATCCAAAAATAGTGCTAAAATAAGTACACAATAGGAATTTATACAATGTTATGATATATTTTCTTATTAAATGTGGACAAAAGGAATTTATAATACTAAAAAAAATAAACAAGATGATATCTACTCTATATAGAGCCTAATGCTAATAAACTTATGTCTAATACTAGATAAATAACCTAAACTACATTTTTAACTAGATAAATGTAAAGTCATGACTACAACTGACAAAATTGTGACTATCTAGACAAAATCACAAGTTTGAGACTTGCAATTTCATATTAAAGTTTAATAAAATCTTGGGATGGGGTTTGGGATGCTTGTATTGTCTCTCTTCTACCCCTTGTTAATCTTGTAAACATAGAGAACAACCTGTAAGGACTCCTTTTTAGGTAAGTGGTTAAGTCAAAATAACTAGATTGATAAATGGTTAAAATTTGATAAAAAGGCAGCTTTAGCATAGCTCAAAGAACTTTAAAACCTTTACTATAGATCTTAAATCCCCCTACTTTCAATCCAAAAAGTGATAAGGTGAATATTTTACCAGTTTTATAAGGAAGGACAAAACCACAACTATCAATGACAATACTACTACTACTAGGTCAAAACCACTAATTATAGAGCCACAATTTTGTAGATGGTGCCTAAATTCTTCCAAGCTTGGTATAGCCTGATTTCCCCTAAAAATAAAAACCATAATCCTTTCCTAGGTATAAAATGTAATATACAAAGATGCCTATTACTAGGTGATAGCAAGAGGTCTATGGTAAGCCTAAGTTCTGCAAAGTCATAACTTTACCTGACAAAACCATAGTTACCAGTGCAAATAAATGGTTATTAAAGTCATGGGTTTATTCCTAATGTATTAATGGTGAAATATCAATTTGACCCTTTCCCTGCACTACACATAGAGAAACATAAATAGACAAATTACCCACATACTGGGGTTAGCAAGAATAGACCATAAATCCACCCCTAACTATCAAATTTAATAAAATCATGACTGTAACCTACAATACCACTATTACTAGAATAAAATCACAACTTTTAAATTTATTGTTTTTCCTAAAATAAAAATCCTTCATAAACCATAACCATTAGTGGCTTGTGGACAAAATCACTACTAGGTCTACAAAGTCACAACTATAATATTGCTAATACCATTGTAAAATCATAATTTACCTATACATGACAAACATTCAAAATCCAACATTAAATTGATGTATAATTTGTCCCACAGGCATTCAAATCACTTATATAAATTTTATAATGATAGTTAAGGGAGTATTGATCCCATCGTGGTCATTAAAATGTGCACTAAATTTTAGATCCAAGATATATTACTATTTATAGTAATAAAAACCTAAAACTTAATCACACTAATAGGAATAGATAAAAGAGGCAATCAACATAATAAAATCACTCTTACCATAATTTCACCTCCTTATGGATCCACTCCAATATTTGAAAATGTGTTATTTGATGTCCAAAATTTGAAATGTTAGGTTGCTTGATAAGTATTGACAATGGATTCTAAATGGTTGGATGAGCTTGATATTGGCTTTAGATGGATGCAAGAGAGCTTTATGGATGCAATATAGTAGCAATATGATGGCTTTAAGGATTTACAAGTTAGTTTGAGGGAGGAGGGAGAGCTTGGTTATATAGGCATGGAGGGAGAGATCAATGGCTCAAATTCATTTTGGGCCATTGAAATCAAGGGATAGGGAATTTTCCATGGAATTTTTAATTTCATGGAAATGTATAAAATTAGAGAATTCTAGACAAGGGGGATATAATGGGTAATATTTTTAGAATCCTCCAATTCTATAAATATCCCCATAGGGTTTATGGTTTTAGGAGAGGCTAGAATAGGGTGGTAGTTGGGTAGGTAGATTATTTCGGAATTTTAAATTGTCTAGTTGACTTAAGGAGTAGGTTACTGGGTAATAGGTCCTATTACGTGTTTAATGAAGGGATTAATTGGTCTTTGGAATTGAATAAGGTTTATAGGATATGGGAATGGGATAGAGGTTATTAGGCTATTAGTTAATTTAGCTAGGAATTATGAGAATTAGACTAAATTATCAAAAAATAACATAATTAGTATAATTAATGGGGTGAACATAATTTACTGCATATAACCACTACTGTGAAGATCATGTGAGCTAGCCATTATTGGCTAACTTTATTCAAAAATGCACATGCAAACATGTGAATTTTCAATAAGTTCACCATATTCATAGGCAAAAAAGAGTTAACAACCTTACCATTATGCCCAATACAATCCAATCAACCATTTGCATAGTGGGGCCAATATCTCATAGGTGTGATTAACTTGCCATCAAGAAATGGGCATAAATGCATCCTCATGGCCACAAACTAATTCTCTAGGTTGATAGAATCAATACCACTCAAGGAAGGTAATGAAACATCCCCTATGAACTTCTATAAAGTCATTATAACAATATTTGGTGTCCCAACCACCATTATCTCTAATAATGAATTGGCTTTCCTTGGAACTATGATCAATGAATGGCCCATAAAGCATAACATATATCTAATCACCTCATCAATTTATTTCCATCAAGTTAATTATCTATCTAAGTCCATGAATATGAATCTGATTCACATCATAAGGAGGACCTTAGAGGATAATCAATTATCTTATCATAATAAGCTCGAAGTTGCCCTTTAGGCTAATCAAATCACACCCAAGAGAGTGTTGGGAAATTCACCCTTGATACTAGTATATAGAAGGAAGGCCTAATTTCCTATATCTCTTGAGTCTCCTTCATTATAACTTGTACATCAGCTAGAATTACTTGAAAATGATCCCCTCATTGTAATATTATTAGAGATAATAGAGCTTAAGGATACTAGAGTGCAAGTTACGTACATCATGGAACTCTAATGGGCCCATAACATGAAGGTTTTTTATAAGGAAACTAAGAGAAATTTCTAAGAAGGAGATTTAGTGCTCAAGTGGGACACATATAGAGAAAAATCTAGAAGGCATACTAATTTTTATGCAATATGGAGTGGTCCATATAATGTAACAAGCTATAATCAATCTAATGCCTTCCAACTTGCTAAGTTGAATGGAGAAGAGATACCTAACCTAATCAATGGGATTCATCACAAGCACTATCCTGATAAATCTTGTATAAATTATAAATAAGTAGATTAGGCTTTTTAATTTCCTTGGGTGCTTTGCATACCTTATTTTAGAGTAGTTTCATTTCTTCTAAGTGCTTACACATAATGTTTCTCTTAGCTTAGGTCTTTTTCCTCTAAGTGCCTTTGGCACAATTCTTCATTTTTCTAGGAGGGACTCAATTCAATTAATAGTCAGGGATAAATGCCTAATGCATTCATAGGTTAAAGGATTAGAAGTTATAAATAATCTATGCCTAATGGATCATCTCAAAGGCTACTAGATTCCTATTTAGAAGGCAATCATCCTATATAGATTACCAAAAGTGTTGAATTTCTAACTCACCCCCAGTTAGTGAAAGGCTCACCCAAGTCTTGAAAAAGAGTTGTACATCTATGAAGTTATAATAAATTTAAGAAAAATGTGTGTAGGCATTCCCTATCTACATCCATACCTAAAACAGCCAAGCACAAGTTTGTATAATAATGAAATTATGGTTCACACTCACTAGGAGTCCTTTATATGCCTTTTGTTTAGGGTCCTTTGTGCATAATATAGAAGACACACATGTTTAAGAGCACAAGGCCATAGGTTCTCAATGGAAAATTAAACAAAGTGCATAGGATACAATTAAAAATTAGGAAGGATACACCCAAGACATTATCTTTGTGCATACTCTTGTTCAAAGGTTGCCCCATGCCTATCTAATGTAGTTTCATGCTAGTGTATAGGGTCTTACATCTACACCATTAAACATCATAGGGTTTAATTTAAAGCCTTGAATTATCCCTTTCACAACCTCATAGTTTCCCAAATTAATCTTGCATGCACTTTGGCACAAGAACACTCCCAAATTAGGGACACATATGTAGTTCAACATGCACATAGCATGGAAAGAAAGGAGTATGCACAAAGTCTTCCACTTCATGTAGTAATGGTATGGTAAGATAAAAAAGGGAGACAACACAATGATTACTAGGTAAAAATAGGGTATAAAATTTTGGTTAGGAAGGTTACTAAATGAATCCAAAATATTTAAAAAAAATTAAATGAAGAAGTGACTATCAGATGTCAGAATAAGATTACATACCACCCCTCTAACTATTTCAAGGAAATCTTCCACCCTTTGATGCACATGTGTATCCTGCTAGAGTCATGCTCTCAAATCCTATATTTTAATCACTAAATATAATTAAAGAAGTAGGGATGTGGTGCCATAAAAAAATTAAAATCTATATCCACCATTCCAAGTTTCATATTAATTGTAAAAGGCTTATCCTTTATAAAATCATGGTTCTTCATTTGTAAAAGGGTCAACACATTTTAACAATTTCATGATACTAAAATTTCCCCTCCAAGAGAACTTATATTGTTTGAATATTGAAAATTAATGAGAATTAAGTTCACCTTATTTTGTTATTCTCATACTCTATGTGTTATTTATATTTTCTGATCCTTATTTATCAATAATATCCACCCCTCTCATCACTGTCTATTCCCAGCACCTCTATATAGAATGTGGAACACATTTGTAGGTCATATCTTATGTGCATTCAGGTTTGTGTTGATACTATTTGTGGACCATTTTTCATCCCTCTCAGTATTTCACTATGTTTTTGTGCCTTATTATGAAACACCTATGCATTTAGAGTGGCCTTGATAGAGTTTTTGTGGAACTATCTTGTTCTAAAAAGTTTTTTTTATGTGTTTATGGTAGTAGGATATCTTGATTTATTCTCAGTGTATCACCTCTTTACTTTTAAACACTCTCTTACCTTCTCCCTCCATTTTCCCTAAAAATTTTAGGTTTAAATTAGCAGTAGATTTACCTTTCTGCTCTTTAGGCTTGTGCATTGGTCTTAAACTAGGTGCACTTAGAATAGAAGAAATCTGGCCTACTCCATAGGTTTGACCTAAGGAGTGTAAGGGTCCCGTACCATGGGGAAATTCCCATAATTATGATGAGACAACCAATGTTTAGTGCATGCATGTGAGCCACAATACTTCTACACCTAGCACTAAACACCCTTTCACCCTATGAAATGCATTCACACTCAGTGCCCCACTGCAAAGTATCCCTATGTATGATAACATATATGGGTGTAAATTTTGAATGACAATAGTATTATATGCTAATAAGCCCATGATGAGAAATTATTATGAGCCTCTAACCTATTGAGGAATTTTAAAGTGATACCTTGATCATATTTGATGAATATATAGAAAATCACATTGATAAGTTGTTTAATTAGTCATTGGCCATAGTAAATGAATGGAAAACATTCTAATACTCTTTGGCTAGACTTTTCATGCTTATAACCTTCTATATTATTAAATTATACCTTTGATTTTTCTATTTTTAAATAATAACATCATTATAAATATACTATTTCAACCACTAAAATATAGATGGCATGCTATGTGAATGTGTTGGGTACTAATTATGTTTATAGATCTAAAATTCATAAATTTTATTTTATGTATATACATACTTTTTTTTAATTTATATAAGTATGTTGTGGATATTTTAAACAATGAACAAATTTTAATGATGCTTTTATTATATTTTTTAGTGGTGAATATCTTAGTAGGTCACGTAACATAAATACCTTGCATTAGAAGCATTGTTACTAGATGCCCTATTTTAACTACCAAATTTTAACAAAGAAATATGTGAATTTTATTGAGAAAGAGTAATAAAAGTAGGTTGGATTTAAGAATTTGGAATTTAGATTATATCTCATTATAATTATTAAATGGTGTCCTTGTATTAATTTTTTTAACATTAGCAAGCCCATTGAATAAATACCAAGTCAATTTTTTTGTAAGACTTAATCTTATTAGGATGTCTCATTTTTATGCTCAAAATATTCCAAATAATAGAATGACTCAAGTTTGGTATTAAATTCATTTATTAGATCACATCAAGATTTAAATTTTCAACTATATGTTAGATCATATAAGGATGTATCATTTTTGTTTTAATATTTACATGTACAACATCCATAGTGATCAAAAGTGATGTGAGTTACGTCTTACAACCAAATTTACTTACTATTACTATAAAATATACCATATGAATCCTCATAATTTAATTAAAAACATTCACCATAATTAATGATAATAAAGTTAAGTATTTAATTTAAACAAATAGATCATTTCATTAAGGTAAACTTCAAATAAATTCCTAATTTGACTTTAGTTTTATCATTTATATCCTAAAATTTGCATCTAAAGCACCAATGAATGTCCAAGTCAATAGTATTACCTTATTATTGCATATAGATTCTACCAATTTATGTATAACTAAACAAGGTTACCTTATTATAGGTTACATTAGTAGGGATAAGATTTTACCATCATAAGTACTTAATTTAACAATAAGGGTCTTGAAAATTATGACCGTAAGACTTCCACAAAGGAATAACATCAAACTATGTTCTATGAGTGTATAAAAAATATTATAGCTCAAATAATAAGTGAAAAGATTATTTACATCAATATATATGCTTAAGGGTCTAATATACATGGTAAATTACTTACTCTACTTGATTGACTTACCTAGAAAAGGGTTCACACTTTCTTTGAACATGCATGCATCAACTATGACTAGAAGGCAAGTTGGTCTAGATGAAATATTTAAACCAACTAAAAAAAGTGATATGAGTGTGTGGATAGAAGGAAATTAAGGATGTGAAGGTGAATTTTTGTTGATTTGATTTTTCCTTCAAAATTACATAATGGATTTTCTCAACCTGCTGTGATTTTATTTGATTTATTTCATTGGGTCTACTCTAATTACATTATTTCATTTTATTTATTTTTGATTGCCTTAATAAACATGAAATTTTTATTTATCCATGAAATACACAACTTCCTATCCTTTAAATTGGGCTAGCAGTGTGTAACTCACATGCATTTTATGAGATTATGAATGGAAGATAAATATGTCATATAGTGTGTGTGTGTGTGTGTGTGTGTGTGTGTGTGTGTGTGTGTGTGTGTGTGTGTGTGTGTGTGTATAAACATATAGACATATATATGTGTGTGTGTGTATATATGTATATGTATATATATGTGTATATGTTTATACACACACACACACATATATATGTATGTATATGTGTATGTATATGTGTTTGTGTGTGTGTGTATATATATATATATATGTATGTATATATATATATATATGTATATGTATATATGTATACATATACATATATATATATATATATATATATATATATATATATATATATATATATATATATATATATATATCTATATATATATCTATATATATATACATACATACATACATACATATATATATATATATATATATATATGTAGATGTATATATATATATATATATATGTATATATATATATATATATATATATATGTATATATATATATATATATGTATATATATATATATATATATATATATACACATATATGTATGTATGTATGTATGTATGTCACCAATTAGTGGTATACCTACTACAAAGAACCCATATTTGTGTGGGAATGTGTCCTACCTAGTTTAAATTAATATGGGATGCCCTGAATACTTATGGTAATCTAGGAAGACAAATAAAAATATAATCCATAATTTCATCTAAAGTTTTTTTTGGATGTATATACCCTAGATATTTTTAACTTTCTTATTTTACTAATATTTTTTATTGAAAAGGCTTGTTGGTGAATCAATCTCCTCGAGTGTTTAGCGTATCAATCCCCTTAAGTGATTGATGATTCAATCTCCCTAATTTCTTGTGTTAAGGAGTGCACTAGGAATGGGGTAGGATCAACTCATGGTACTTTGAGAGATATGTTTTTTTACTATTATTGCATACCTTCATTATTATCAGACTAACCTCCTTTGAGTCTTTTTTTTCTTATCTCTATATCTACTTTCTATTCGGTCTTGATATCCACATTATATTACTACTATACTATCTAAGATATATAATATATTTCATAATTATATTTATATATACTATATTAGCCTAGTTGATATAATTATAAGTCATGTCTTTGTCAATTTTATTGTATCAATCTAACTAATATAGTTATGTGTCAGTCAACATACTTCTGAACGCATCAATGTGGTTGATACTCCTATATTAGAGCTAAAGATTAGTTATAGGTATTAGATACAGATATTTAGGGGCCATATTATCATTCAAAAACATATAATACATTCATCTATTTTTCTTACACCCATAATTCTACTCTTAAGTAATTAATATAAAGAGGAGTTAGAGGTGGAGGTTTTATTATTGGGGTTTATTATTGCATAAATGTATCTAAATCTTAATAAAATTAATGCAAAAGAGGTGTGCAAATATTTTGAGTCCCAAAATAAGGAGATATAGGTGTTTTTATTTCTGTTTGAGTTCATCATCCTACAAAATCTCTTAAAAAATTCCACTTGAGCTAAGGGCGAGATTGATGTGCCAAAGAATTTAGTCAAAGATAAGTATCTTTATCTCTATTCTCACTCATTTTGTTACTTAGTAGATATTATTTATTTTTTCATTATTATACTATATGTATGTTTTTAATCCTTTCTTATGGACTTCCTTATACTGATTAAGATGGTATACTTATAGAGTTTCTTAGGCTTGCCATTTAATAATTTAGGTTGCACATAATGCCCATTGGATTACCATTGCACCACATATATTCTTCTTAGTTTAGTATTTTTAGATATCTTGGATTACCCTTATCCATTATATAATTTCATATTTTAACACTATTATTTCCTTTATACACCCATTTATTGTTACCATTGTTATAACCTATTATCCATCTTGAGACCTAGTGAGAACCATACCCCATATCTTAGATGTAGGTTTTAAAACCCTATCTTCTTAACATTTGAGTGTTTATTACCCTATAATATGTATATAGTTATTAAATTTACTTACATAGTATTTCATGTATATGAAGGATCTATTTTATCACCTTATTTGTATCTTAGTCTATATATAAAATAGGATTGTTATAGGTTATCTAAGATTTTACATACAACATGCCTCAAAGATGTCTCTAGAAGTAAGAGGACATCATAAGGATGATCTATTTTTTATAACCTACAAAGGATATCTATGATTTCATTATTAATATTGATGGATGTCCCATATTTCTCATAGGTCCTCTATGGAAACTCAATTTTTGTCTTAAAAATAGTTTTAAATCAAACAATGAAAAAAATCCAAAAAAATTAAAACACATTTTCAAATTGATCTAAGATATTCCCATTTTAGGATATGATGAGTTACCAAAGAAGATAAATTTAGTTATTATGTAAATTTTTCTCTTTTTTTATGATAATTTTTTTTATTGTGCTTTAAAATAATGCTAGTGTCTCCAGATTTAGTCACCATTATTGCTTCTTATGTAAGAAAAATAAAATTTCATATTCATTACCCAAAAAATAGATAAACATATAATATTTATGTGCTATATAATTATTATCATAATTCCACATAGTTAAAATGTATATATGAGTTTTATTTCTATCAAATATTCATGTACTACAACTTAAGTATGATTAGTGTATGTAGTTCAACTATCCAAGATAAATAATGTTTCCATTCAAATTTTATATGAAATTTACTCTATAGTACACATCATCATTATATTTAGTTATAATGTATTTATAATTTGGAAAAAATAAAATATATTTAAAATATTTCATATGTGAAAACATCCGTATAATATTTCATATATGAAATTATCCGTACAGCAACTAGTAACTAAAATTTACAACATAAATTTTATGTTAATTAATTACTGACTACCTATTGGAAATTTGGCCTCCCAAGGCCAAATGCCAACCCTTATAACCAAAAAAATTATTTTAAATAGATTATGTAATTATTTAGGCATGAAAATATCCATTAGATAAAATTTTACATCAATTTCAATAGATCTCTCAAGTGATTCTGGCAGTTTTAGTGCCAAAAAGGTTTATTTTGAGGCCATCCATATAATTCTCAAGGTGAAATTGAGAATAAATAATATTCAAGACCTTATTTATCCATGTAAAGTTAAAACAAGTGTTTTTGATGTTTTTTAAGGTCTTAAAATGATTAAAACCATTTTATCTCCTATATCGACCTCCTTGGCAGCTCTTAAAGGGTAATTTTCAAATGCTTAATACAAAAAGAGGAGAGAGAGTTAGGATATGAAAATTTGGAAAAATTTATATTTACAAGTTTTATTAAAATAAATAATTTTTTAACATATTTTTGGCCTCTTATATATGAATAATCACTAAGACTGACATCGAGTCACTATGGCCTATTCATCGAAGAGGGGTTTATTATTGCACCTATTTATCAAGCTTAGAAATAGATGGAATGGAATGATTTTTGGGGATTAATTTATAGGTCATGAGTCTCCTTTTAATTTTTTTTAATTATATAAATCCTTCTAAGAAGGTACATATGACATAAAACCAACTTCCTATAGTATCCTTGTGAATGGTCTATTTTGATCAGTTTTGGAGCATGAATTGAGTTTTAAGAAAGTGTAATCATAATAATAGGTTATAAAATAAATATATAATAAATTTAAAACCTAATTCATCCAATAAAAGGTTCATAGGTCTCCACCTTGAGTATATCTTCTTTGAGACAATTAAGGGTGAGTTAGTCTCTTTAATAAGGTACATCTATATTAGTGAGCTTAATTTTAGTGGTTAAAAGGTTATGAAGTATTGAATTATATGTGTAATATCATGATATACCACCAATAATTATCTATGGGGTCAAAATGGCTAGATAAAACTCTTGAGAGAAAAAGTCTATTTTTAGCCTAGAATGCCTAAAGAACACAATCAAGACTATGTGTGACTATAATGCTAACTTGTATGACCATCCAAAGGAATTTATATCTTCATAAACATGTTTATGAATTTTATGATTGACCTTGAAAGTTATTTGAGATGATTTAAGAGGATATGAGTGCTCACAAGGTTACCGAGGTCTAGATAGAGTTATAGATGAAGACCTCAAAACTCAATATAGAAGAAACTAAGGAAAGTTATCAGCTATTAAGGTAACATCAAATGTCTTGGCCTCCATTTTTATAAAGTTATTTTTTATATTATTAATAGTTGATACAAATTATAAAACTCATTCAATCATCTAAGTTTTAAATTTATCATATCATTAATCAATGTGACATACTCTTTAGCAGTATGTAAAGTGAGCTAATATGCACCTACAACATTATAGTCAATAGGACCATTCTAAGAGAGTACCATATTGGATCATAAAGGTAAGTTTTTTCATTTATGAGTCTAAATATATTATATAAATATACCAATACTTAAACACATCTAGTGATCTTAGGGTAAGTGAATTGACTTTCTTCCTATAAACCTGAAAAAACATCAGAATACACCTATAACTATTGAGGCTGCTTACAAGACTAGTGAGGCAAAGAGTACCTAAGAAAATAAGAGTTACATTGAAGAGACAATATACTAAATTAAGAAGTGATAATAAGGTTCCAAATTAATTGGGAGGTCTGAAAGTCATAATTGATGGTGGAATAGATAAAATCACTTCCAATTCCCCAATCAACAGTTACAACTAGTATTGGTAGAAGCAGTTGCATTAAAGGAAATGAGGAGATATGGTGTGTTGATAGGTTGTATAGAGTTTTTAATATTTATTTATAAGTATAGGAATAATTTAAATAAGGATAATATAACCTAATAAAGTCCTTATCAACATTCTCAGTCCCAAACACAAAAGTGATATAAAAAACTTAGTCACAAACCTATTGAAAACTCAAGCAACTAACTAGTTAGTTTGAGGAACTTTGAGGCCTCTATAAGCATGATATAGATATAAAATTTGGTAAAATTCATGTTAATGAGTGTATTTAATTTTATATGGTCTTATTAAGGTCATACCAATAGTGTAAACATCCACTATTTTGTCTTAGACCTAGTCCACTCTATTTACAGGGTCTATTCAAGAGACCTAGAGGTTCACTTGATCTCAAGAATATAAATAGAGCATTACAGATATCATGAATGGATTTTAATGTATATTAAAAGTAAGTAAATTATATAAATAAAATATTAGGTTATAAGACACTTTTTTCTCAGTCTAAGTGCCCTCAGGGCTTGCAAAGGTAAGATAATCTTAAACCCCAAGCACCCTAACTACTGCACCAAATGCATACAAAAGAATATTGAACACTTATAGAGAATTTATAAAACTTTCGGGGATTTATTTTAATGTGTATGATCTATTCTTAGTGTTTGGAATGATTTTTAAGACCCAAAACCCATTTTTTACACCACTCATGCTCAAGGAAAGTTAAGACAACCGCTTAAAGAGTAACTTTAGATGCACATACCATTGCTTAATATTTTCATGGGAGTATGATACTTTTGGTGATTTTTAGGGGTATATCAAGGATTTTTAAAAGTGGAAGGAGGTATTTTGGACATCCCATTTTTATTAAAAATCATTAAGACCCCAAACATGTCTTAAACCCTCTTAAACCCCCAATTCTAACCAGTTTGTAGAGATAGGCTTCAAATACAAATTAAATGCCATAATTTATCCATAAAACATACCATATGTTATCTTAGGATTTATAATAATCCTAAACATGTGATTTGGATGTACTTTCACTTGTATAGATTTCTACAAAACTATACTTTTCAAGGTGTTTGGCTTAAAATAGAGTTTTGGAGAGTATGAGTTGATTCCAATCAATGGGATAGGTGGTTAAAGACTTTTTTTTTACCTTTAAAATTTATATGAAAATGCTTCAAAATGACAAGCTTGCCATTGGCCATTTCAAGATTTTCATACTTCCACAGTGTTCTAGATCACCAAATTTGACATAGAGCATGGTGATATCATAGGTGAATTTAATAAAAAAATTGGTCAATTTCACATGTGTGGGGGTCTCAAGAATAAGTTTTTCACTTTCTATGCCTAGGAGGGATAATTGGGACTAATTTGACAAAATGAATGTGAAAGAAAAGCCACTTACACTCAGAGTTAGGCCACTAAATTTTTTATGGAGATGTAAGGGGACATGTTATGTCTAAAAATAATCTCAATATTTCCATAGTCTCTTCCATTTTATTCAAAGAAATGGAGCTTTAGTTGTAAAAGGGCTATAAGGAATTATGAAGGGATGCAAGGTTTGTGAACAAAATAAAGTATTTTCAAGTGATTTATGGATCTAATGCCTTGTTATATGTTTTATATGATATTTAAAGATCACCCATGAAAAAATTTGTAATCTTGGAATAAAAACCCAACTTTTCTCTTCTACCCCTTAGTGAAGGAGGAACAATTCAAGGAGTGATAAGACTAAATCAATGTATAAATGCTTCATATAAAATTTTCCAAGGCTAGCATAAATTTTACACACCAAATATAAATAGATAAAAGGTTAGATTTTATTAGAAGAAGTTTTAAAACTTAGAAAAGTTATTAAAATATCTAAAAAGAGCTCTCCTTCTAATGCCTAATGTATTGAAGGAGTCAAAATTACACTTTAAGGATTATAAAAACCTATGGATCATGGAAGGACCTCATCAATGTCTCGAAAGGAAGTTCTCAACTAAAAATAAAGGACTTAAAGTCTTATTTCTAAGGGAAAGGACCAAAGACACATAACCTAGTATATAGGGTTCTTAAGTAAGGATTTAGGCATTGTTGTTGGTCAAACTCCACCAATCAGGGCTAATGAATGGTTGAGATTCATTAAAATTCCCAAATATGTCTCACATTAACCTATATGAAATTTACAAGGGTGAATGAAATATTAATCATGAGATACTATGTTTGAATTTGAAGGACTAAATTAATATTTCATTTCCTAGTTTTGGGGCGCTTGTCTCCTTTATCCTCTCTTTAAATTCTCTATATGTAAGCCAATTTTTGGCATTTGAAACTATCCCTCAAGATAGTATACAAAAAATATATTGAAATTGTAAATTTCAACTTGAGTTAAAGATAAAATATTATTGTATACTTATTCATTATTATTAGTGTGTATCTTGATTGTTGACTTACAGATAAGTATGATATTTATGTTCTTTTGTAGGTCCTCACCTTCACCTAATGCTATGTTGTCATCATATACAAGTAATATGAAGTTTTAAGAGATAAAAATTGGGTTTAAGAGTGATTTAGTTTGTAGTGTCTTTCATATACTTCCATTCCTTTACCTTCAACTTGTAGACCTTTTATCTAACATTAATCTAAAATACTCATGTTTAGGATTGTATTAGGAAAGTCTAGCTGATAAGATATTCCATTTTGATTCAAAAGTGTGATTAAGGACAAGGTTAAGAGAGGATAATTCAATAATTGGTGCATCACCATCACTAGTATAGGTTTTCCTTTTAAGTTGTCTTTCTAACTCTTTTCACCCCCAAAGTAAAATAGGTTTAGGAAAAGGATTCAAATTTGACACATCATAGGAGTTAGCCTCATAATATAGAGGCTTGGTCTAGTTATATGTAACCCATAACCTTTATACCAATCCAAATTTAGTCCAAGTTTTAAGGAAAACTTAATAGTCTACTTCAAAGGGTGAAACTTGGGTTACTAACACTACCCTGTCTATTTGATACCATATCAAACTATTGTTGACTACTAGACTTGCACCCTTGTGAATGTAGTTTTAGTCCTTCACAATATGAAGTAACATGGAGACAATCCTAGGCTATGGGTAGCCAAATATATGGATTAAATCTCTAAATTTTAAGGGATATCTCCCCTTGATGTATCAGTTAGGATCCCTACTCTATATTACCAGCTTACAATGGAAACGAGAAGGTAAACTAAAATGTAAACCTACCTAAATGGGGTGATACACAAAAATATGACCTCCACTTGTGTATTATTCACTAATAATGTTTAATAAGAACACAAAATTGATAACACTTATCAAATGAAAACTTCCAAACATTAATGTTTAACACAAAGGCTCAAGCTTGATGCATGGTAGCTAGTTAATATGTGTATCAAGGACACTAAAGAGAGCTCACACTTTACATACATACAAGATGATTGAAGAATTTTATGAAACTCTAATTATGAGATAAAACCTAAAAATAGGTAAAGAGGAAAGGCCAATATGAGAGGAAGCTTGTATTATCATTGTCATTCATTAACTAACCATGAAAATGCACTAAATAAAAGCTTTAAAGAGGCATGAATTAGGTCTTATTCATTCAAAATAGAGAAGTAAAAGTGTCTTTATTAGCATGGCCTTTCCACAACTCAGGTTAAGGATTTTTTTAAATTCCAAAAATAGGATTACATATAAAGAATATGAGAGAGAGAGGAGAGAGAGATAAGAGCCCCCAAAACTAAGAAATGAAACCTTCACTTAATCTTCCTCAAATTGCTATGTAGAACTTCACCAATTATTATAATTTACTAATTATCCAAAACTTACTTAGGGTTTCATGTTAAATTTTATTATTAGCATGAATAAGTCTTGAAGAGGTTATTAGACTTGATTGGTGGAGTTTGACCAATAATAGTGCCTAAATCATTGCCAAAGAACCCTATATTCTTGGTTGAATGCTTCTCTTGATAAGAAAAGGTCATTAAATTTAAATTAGTTCTTTAATTCAAATTCAAGTATTTATTTTAATTTTTCATCTTCTTTATTTATTAGGTCTCTCTAGTTAGTTGAGGTTGTTATCACTCTTTGATATAACTTTGACTTTGTCTCCTTGTTGGGCATTGGAAGGGGAGTGTGATTAGGAGTCCTTGAAAACCATTCAAACTTTAAATACTAAAAAACAACTTAATTACTTGTTATTATCTTTAAATTAGTGTGTAAAGTGAGGATTAACCTTGAAATTATTGTTGAATATATCTTATGCATCAATTTGGGTGTTTTGACTACTTGACTCCTTCATGAGCAAAGAGGCTTAGGTGAGAGAAATTGAGTATTTTGCATTGGACCAAGAAAAATTACACCATTTATGGTTTCTTATAATGACATAATACTTGTAAAAATCAATTTGGATCCATAAAATATCCTAAAATATTCATTTTTTCTCATTTTGCTCTCTAAAGCATCCATTCCTTATAGCTCTAAAAACATGTAAAGCTCTTTATCTAGAGGATTATAAAGATGAAAATGGAAAAATAGTCATATTTATGAGTATATATATCACCTTACATCTCTTAAAAAAATTCATGATACAAATACAAGTGAACTTACTCATTTTCCTTAATTATCTTCTCCAAATAGGCCTAATTAGGCCTCTTAGGCCTAGAAAGAGAAAATTTGCTCCAAAAAGATCCCAAAAGTGTGAAATGACCAAAAAATCATGTGATTTAGTTTCTATAGGATATCACCAATCTGTATATGTCAATTTTGGGGTCCTGAAACACCGTGTAAGTATGCAAACCAAGAAGCCACCTTGCCACCTAGTCTCATTTTGAGCCTATTTGAAACTACCTTGGAAAATGGGATTGGTTTGATCACCTATATAATATATTGTGAATTTATGGTCTTTAATAACTATAATAAATATAAAATGACCTCATCTAGTTATTGGGAAGCTCTTGCATTCTTATAACACCTTAAAAACATAAAAAAATGCAAAAATAAGGCATTTTTGGAAATCTATACAAGTGACATCAGTATAAAAGTACATTTTCATAACAAATTTTGAGTCCTCAACAACATCCAAGAATATTTATGAGAAAAATATGTCATTAAATATGCATTTTAGTCTATTTTCCATGACTAGTCACTATCAAGGTTTAAGACCTGTTTGGGATCTTAACAATTTTTCATAAAGAATGGCCATCCAACTAACCTAATTACACTTGTAAAACCTTATTTATTGACCTCCTAAACTATCCAAAATGAATCATCTCCCCATAATAAGTGTGATATATGGTATAAGTATGTAAATTTGCTCCTCGAGTGCCTTGTTTAACATTCTTAATCTTTGAGAGAGGTCAAATATGAGTTATGGGTCTCAAAAGTCATTACAATTTCTAAGATTTAATACAAATTTAAAAAAATATTCTCAATGATTCTATATTCTTTTTAAGTCCTTTTTAACCCATTGTATGTGCATAGTGTATTGATCAGTGTGTTAGGGATTTAAAGCCTATTTCCTCTTTATGGCCCTTAAGGGCATTTGTCTTAAACCCTAAGGTTTTGTGTCACCTGAGAGTGAATTTAAAATTTTTTATTGTTTTTATGTTTCATAAATATCCCCCCATTATCTTTGGATACTTGTTTTTCTCTTTGAGACTAAATGGATGCCTTAGTCTCATAACTACCCCTTGTCAAAGGAGTGGGCCAAGTCTGAGACAAAATAGTTGGTATGTATCCTATTTTTGTGACCTCAATGAGACCATTTACATATTTTTAAATTTACTACCACCATTTTTACCAAATTTTATAGCTTGATCATGCATATAGATCTCTCAAAACACCAAATGCTCTCATACTTGGCTAGGTTTGTCTATGTGTAAAGAGCTAAGGAAGGTTGTATTTGATTGAAAAGGTTTTTAAAAGTTCATTTTTTGACTATATATGGTTAATTGAGTTATTTTTTACTCATTTTATAATTCTCCAATAGCTTCCTTCATTACTTTGCTCGTACTATCATCTAGAACACCTAAATTGATGCTCAAGGTTTCTTGGTAGAATGGTGCTCTTGACCCTAACTTTGGCATTTTTTTCATTCTACATACAATGAGCACTTGTTCAAGGTTTAAAACCTTCATGAAAATTTAATACCACCTCCTAGTTAAAATTTTAACTTTAATTGGTCCTTAAATGGCCTCTTATACACTTAGGCACTATTTTATCAAATAGTTATATAGGTAATCATACCAGCTATAGGTGACTTTATTAGGATCATTTGATTGTATTTTGAAGTACCTAAAGAGAAAATTAAGTGTAATAGACCTTGAATAGGTTTCAATTCAGTATAAAACTTATTAATATCTCATTACTAAATAATAATCCCTTAAACATATATTAAAAAGGATATCTCACTTCTTATCATAGACCAACTATAGGTTTGTGACTTGATTGCATGTATCCTAAGACATGACTCATCAATGTTGCATGCCTATATCATATATATGTTATATTAATGAAATTTTGAAACAATTTTCAAATGGATTTACTCCCTCTAATATATATTATTTTCCCATACTCTCTTTTAGTCAATCAAAGTCCTCACTTAAGAGCAAGCAAAACTATAGTGTTGATTGACTATGTATGAGGTTTAAAAACCTAGATTGATCAATCCTCAACCTCAAAATATTTATCCTCAAAATTATTTCATGATATATTTATATCTTAGGTATAACTTATATTTATTTCCACAATCTTTGTTTATTAGTCAGGCTCAAAATAGCCTATCTAACCTCTCACACACCACTTCCAAGGTACAATGCTTGACTATGTTTACTCTTTGGTTACTATAGGTAAATTATAGGTGTTTGACTATGTAATAATTTTATTGAAGTTTAAAAATATAAGTGTTAATACCTTGATAGGTCATGACATGTTTTAAAAGTCATAGTATCTTATTATAAGACTTTAAACTCCTTTCTTTAACCTAAGGCTACACAAGCTGACAGTGCCATCTCCTTGATTGACTGTGTATTTTCACCAAGATGACTATAGGTGATTAATAGGAACTACTTAATAATTTTAGAAACTCCTTGACCTTATACACAAATCCAAAATATTATATCTCTACCTGATCACCCAACTAAATTGTTAATCAGACCCTTGCACTCTTGGTATCCATATTATCTTTAAAACTTAATTAGGCCTAATTAGGTGGATGTAGGTGATGATTTTTGGTTTATTATATATGTTTATGTATATTAATTAGGTGAAATATATTTTTATGAGATGTGTATAATACTTATGTGATCTTGTAAAATCATATGACCCCCTTACCTCTCTTTCCCATAAACTTCCTTAAGTAATCATTGAATAAAAAACTTGTACTTGGTTGTAGGTTACCATATCACCCTTTATATTAAATTTGATAATCTTATTTTGAATTAAAAGGATATAAATCATGTCAATATTTCTTAAACAACTCATTAAACCTCTCAAAATCTCTTTATCTTGACATAATCAAAAAGTTTATGCTGTAAAGAAGTTTGATTTTTAGCACAAAATACATGACTGTAGGTTATTGTTTGTTATAGGTGGAGATTTTGAGTTTTTAAAATAAATTAAGGTCATTTAAAATAATTAATAAACTTTATTAGGTTTTTATAGCATTCAAAAACTCTTCAAACCTCCCTTATCCACTGTCATAAACCTTAAGCTTTGCAACTCTTAGTTGACTATATCATTCCTAGTTGACTGCATCACTCCTTATAGAGTATTTTTTTAATATTTCTAAGGTTATTAGAAATATACATGAAGAAATTATAATTAAATATTAAAATATTCAATAAATAATTTTTTATCTCCAAACTCACAACCTCCACTATGCTCTTGCATCCAACTAGTACTTTTGAACTCTAAATATGTCAATAAGCTAACTTTAGGTGGGCTTTTAGGGTAGCTGATTGTGTTTAGTGTATTTAGAGCTTCATATTCATGATAAAAACCTCCTAATGAAATTTTAGTTAGTTTTTAATATCAAATTATTATTAGGAATCATTCACACACTAGAACTCTACCCTTTATTTAGATTGAAATTTGACCAATTGGCCAGTTATCCACCTATAGGTGTGTAGTAGGACTATTGACTTTATAATAAGTCTAGAACTTGTTATTTTAATTAGGCATGAATATTTAAGGGTTAAAAATATTTATAATGGTTTAATTCATTATATTATAAGGTATATATACTTCCTCTAACATTTTCAAGCCACTTGTCCTTTTTCCTTTCATATGGACATTTTGGTGGATATTTAGGGCAATGAACTTTGTTAGATCCTTAACAATCTCTTGATTGTACATATTCACTTAGGTGATATCCAATGGGTTAATTAGCATGTAATAATTTTATTTGAGGTTGAATCTTCTATTTGATCTTACATTGAACTCATAAAACTTGTCAAACCACTACACCTCATTATGAATGTTTTAATGGCATGTAATGTCTTATGACAATGCATCACATCACCTCAAACTCACCTATTGATCTTGTATGGACTACATACATAGGCCACTAATGCAAATTTTTTATGTATGATCTAGAGCATCTAGTCAATTAGAAACCACTTGGGTGATGGTAATGAAGTATTCAATGACCATGGGAGTGCATTAAGACATATATAAAGTATTTTCATGAGTAATGAATATCTTTAAAACACTTTATAGTCCATACAACTAACACATGGAGGAAACACTTATGATCTTCATTGAAAGTGTGCATTTGAGCTCTTATCTTCACTTTTATTTAATTACAATGATGAAATATCATCTCAAAAAATCACACCATGATGTATCACTATATTTTGAGCTAAAAATAAGAACCAAAAATATAGTGGACTGTGTAAACATTGATAATGTCTCAAAGAAAAAGCACACTTGAAGAACATGGACCAAAGACCATCTCAGACAAAATAACATGAAATACATAAAATAGAGGCATTAGAACACAACTATTTAATGAGAGGGGTGAATCAACTGATTGACTAAATTAAACATTTTAATCCCTTTCAAAAACAAACTAGAAAGTATATGTAGATTAAAACAAATATGTAGAGATCACACACACATAAATTCACATGACACCATATGTATACATGGAAAACCTAATATGGGAAAAATCATGATGAGAATAGTTGTTAGAATCTACTATTCTAATCCAACCTCATAGTCAAAACCTCACTAGTTATGCATTTAAGGGCATCAATCATAAGGAGACACCAATCTCATAATTTAATGGCACTTACTCTAAGGAAGAACCCACTCCCTGACTATGCACCAACTCAGCTATCTAATGGCACCCAAAAATAAGATTTATATGGAGCTACAACTCTAGATTACAATATAGATTCATAAATGAATTCAATTTTGTATTCTCTATTACAAGTCTAGTCTATAAGTATTCATGCTCTATATTTCATGTCTCTTCTCTCCCCTTATCTTTTTTGTGTCTCTATATTTCTCTATTTTACATAATTCAACTACACCAAGAGTTACATCAGCATTGCAGTATATCCTAGATGACATATATAAGGGTTCCATATATTCTCTATGTTCACACTAGTTTGCTAACACATCACACTCAGTTCTATTAGACTTTAGTTCCCATATTTAACTGTAAGTTTCCCACATCTTGAACCCATACTCCACCATAATGATTCTTGGTATCATTACTATTTTTAGCATATATTGGGCTCTAGTTTTAATGTACATGCCATATTACACAAATTTGATCAATCATCACAATCAAATTCATTATTTATGTCATGATTTATGACTTAACTATAAGTTCCACTGCTTGACCATTGGGACGAACATATCTTTAAATATCCACCATTAATATTAAGTTTCACACCATGATTTGATGATCTTCATTTAAACTACTCAACTTTAAAACATGTCCATTCTATCAAATTCTGACAAGTTTACATGCTCAGTTAGGTCCTTATAAGCTTTTGATATTTAATTATTCAAATTTAAAATGCATCCATTAGATCCTCTAACAAGATCAAACTTTACCTTGTGCAGATTTGAATAAGTAGGGGACCATCTCATTATGCCTAGAAGGCTAACTTTGCACCTTCATATCTTTTGCTTCACTAGTCCACTTATTCTAAAATTTGGACCATATAAACTAGGCATGATAATGACCAAACCCATATTCTCATCTCTTCCTGAATCCTTTACATATGATAGATATAATTACATTAATATGCTCACACAAATTAATTTACCATAGAGCTAATTATGCTTAGAACTATTTGGAAGGCTAACTTTATTCTTGCATAAATTTTATTGCACTTAGTCACATGTCCTAAAATTCAATGCATGAGATTTTCTCACTAGGGGATTCCATACATATAGTCATCTTCTCTATAAACCTTTATACGTGTAAGATATGACATTATAAAAATTACTACTTAGCTTTTTCATACCATCTATAAATTCGACTAAGTGTGGGAAAACACTATCAAAATGTCTGGGATCCCAAATTTGTTCATGCATATCTTTTGTCACATTACATGCATGCCCTGAGGTTTAACACAGAGAAATTAGGGGAAAAAATGAACAAACCCATATGATCATTTTTTCCTAACACCTCCATGTGTGCAAATTCTGACCTCATCAACATGCTTACTTGGCTCTACTTGAACCCTTTTACAAATTTGGCTATGTGTAGAAGCTTAGTGAATTTTGTTTGAGTATCCAACTTTGCATCATCATATATTTTACCATGCTTCATCACATGACATCAAATATGGAACATAACAACTAGGTAATAATGTTATCAAAACCATATGACCAACTCCCCCAGACTCATCCACATATGGCAATGGTGACATCAAAAAATTTCCTATTCAATTTTTCCTCTATATACCTAAAATGTTTAGATGATCGATATGAAGAACCAAATGAATTGCACTCTTATAAAGAAGCACTCTAATCATACTTAACCTTTGACATGATCCCTTACACATCTTCAAATCACCATACTCATTTATGAACATCAATTACATCTATAATGCTAATAATATCCTTTTTGACATCAATGACAATCATATTACCAACAATCTCCCCCTTTGTCATTGATGGCAAACTAAATGCTCTGATCTTCTAAATCCCTGATCCTTCTTTGGTATTGCTTGCATTGGCTTCTGATGAGTATGAATTGAATTTATTCATACCAAACTTTCTCCCCCTTAGGCAATAGAAAATTTTCCTAAACTCAACTTGGACACATGCTACAATCTTATTTACAATTTTCACTTTTTCTCCAAACTTTTATAGAGAGCATTTGTACTTCTTCCCCTTTGAATCAATGGAAAAGTGACTATTTCTCATTATTAGTCCAAATGTTTCTCCCCCTTTATTAGATAAAGGAATTTATCCAAGAATCTACAACCATCAACTCATTAGAAATTTGTAAAAGTATGCATACCTGAGTTTCCTTTTCTCTCTTCTTCTAGGGTTTAACAAAGTATCTATGATCCTCCCCCTAGTCTCATGCCCCATCACTAGGATATAGTGATGTGATGTAGGATCCACCACTCCCAACTTCTATCTCAGATACTCAAATTATTCCTTGGGAAGAGGTTTGGTGAATATGTCTATAATTTGATCTTGAGTTGCCACATGCTCCATTGTGACTTCTTGATCTACAACCTTTTCTCTTAATAAGTGATGATTGATATCCACTTAGTTTTGGATTACATCACTAGATTATTTGATATTTTAATAAAACTTGAATAATCATAAAGAATATAAATAGGTGATTTATACTCTACTTTGATGTCCTTTAGTGTTTGTTTCATCCATAATACTTGAGTGCAACATGCCAATGCTGTCACATACTCTGCTTCTACTATGGAAAGAATAACTTACTCTTGATTTTTACTCAGTTATGAAATAAGTATATTTCTAAGGAAAAATGCACCACCACTAGTGCTTCTTCTATCATCCACACTTCCTACCCAATAAACATTTTTATAAGTTATCAAAGTGAAATCTTCACTTTTAGGATACCACATGCCATAGCTAATTGTCCTCTTGATATATCTAAAGATCCTTTTCACTAAATTGACATGTGATTATTTGGGAGTAGCCTAAAACCTTGTGACCATGCACACTACTTACATGATATCTGGTCCTAATGCAGTTAAGTATAACAAGCTACCTATCATGGATCTGTATATATTCTAATTTACATCAAGGGACTCATCCTCTTTTCTTAACTTACAACCAATTATCATGGGCATACTAACTATTTTTTTATTTTCCATTCCAAATTCTTGAGCATTTTTTTTTGCATACTTGGTTTGGGATATAAATATCCCTTCACTAGTTTGTGTTATTTATATACCAAGGAAGAAATAAATTTATCCAAGCATAGACATCTCAAACTCAATTTGCCTTTTTTAGCAAATTATTTGCACATTCTATTGTTGATACCACCAAAGTTGATGTCATCTACATAAACAACAACAATCAACATATGCTCAACTTATGATTTAAAGTACATATTATTGTTTACATATCCTTTGTTGAATATTTGTTGTTACAAGTACTAGAATAAGCTTGAATACCATACTCTAGGTGCTTATTTTAGACCATATAGAGATTTTTATAGTTTGTACACATAATCTTCTTCCTCTAACAATTGAAAACATTTAGGTTATTCTATTTAGACTTCCTCTTCTAGGTTCCCATTCAAGAAAGTAGACTTAACATCCATTTGATAAACTTTGAGTTTCTTGTAAACATAAAATGATAGAAACATTAGTATGGATTCTAATATATCAATTGGAGCAAATGTTTCCTCAAAATCTATGCCATCAACTTGTGCATATCCTTTGCATACCAATCTTGCCTTTTTATTATTATAATTCCATCCACATTGAGCTTGTTTCTAAAGACCCATTTTGTACCTATCACATTCTTATTTGAAAGTCATGGAACTAATTGCCAAGTTTTGTTCTTTTTAATCTGTTTAGTTTTTATTCCATGGATTTTAGCCAATTATCATCTTTGCTAACTTCAACATAGATCTCAGGATCAATTTTAGGCATTAGAGAAAAACTTATTTGCTCCTTATTTTATACAAATCTTCTCCTTGTTTGAACTCCTTCATTCTTATTTCCAATGATTTGATCTATAGGATGATACTTTTGAACAAATCTTGTAGGTGCCTTCTCATTTACTTTCTCGTGTTCTTCATTAACTGCTTCATTCATGATCTAATTATTCATTATAGATTTCTTTGTTAGGTTCAATTTTAGGCATTAGAGAAAAAACTTATTTGCTCCTTATTTTATGCAAATCTTCTCCTTGTTTGAACTCCTTCATTCTTATTGCCAATGATTTGGTCTATAGGATGATACTTTTGAACAAATATTGTAGGTGAATTTAATTTTTCCTTCTCATTTACTTCCTCATGTTCTTCATTAACTGCTTCATCTTCATGATCTAATTCTTCATTATAGATTTCTTTGTTAGGTTTATCTTCAACCTTGACATTGATGTTCTCTATAATCTTATGTATCCTTTTATTGTAACATACAATAGTCTTTGAGTTCTCTTTATGTATGTAAGATTTATTTTGGGTGGAATAACCAATAAATATTCCTTTACCTCAGGTCTTTATTGTAGTGTTATCTCCCAAGCTGACATATCCTTCCTTAAATTTTCTTAATTTGATGAACTTGCTCTTTTCACTAATGATATGTTTTGATCAAACAATATCTATTACCCACAAATTTTTCTCCTTCACATGGAGTGCAGTTTGAAAAATCATAGATTGATCTTTCTCTTTCCACACATCCTTGGGTTTCTTACTTGGCTTCTTTCCCCTATTTTTAGAGACTTGTGAACCTTTGTTCTTATCAATCATTCCTATCAAGTAGCTATTACCTTCACTTCAATAAGATTATATATATATATTGCTTAAATTCTTTTCCCTTATACATGTCCTCTTTAACTTGTAGCCTTTTGTATTAAATTTGTCGACACTTAGTAGATTATGCTTCAATCCTTCAAAATAAAGGACATCATGTGTAGGAATGTTTTCATCTATGTTCCTTTACCTCAGGTCTTTATTGTAGTGTTATCTCCCAAGCTGACATATCCTTCCTTAAATTTTCTCAATTTGATGAACTTGCTCTTTTAACTAATGATATGTTTTGATCAAACAATATCTATTACCCACAAATTTTTCTCCTTCACATGGAGTGCAGTTTGAAAAATCATAGATTGATCTTTCTCTTTCCAACATCCTTGGGTTTCTTACTTGGCTTCTTTCCCCTATATTTAGAGACTTGTGAACCTTTGCTCACACTAGGAGGCATGCCTTTCTTATTAATTTGTGTTTTTTATCTTACAAAGTTTGTTCTACATTGTTTAGCTATGTGAACAAAATTATTGCAACTATAACATACTATATTTGTATCTAACAAAGGAGAATGATTTTTTTCTTAAAAAATTATTCTCCTTTTAGTTAAAACACTACAATTAATAGTCTTATGACCAAACTAATTATAGGTATAAAAATAACCATAAAAATATGAGGAGTACCTGGTTAGAGCATTTCTTTATGCAAGATGAGGAGCTATTACAAACTCTAACTTATTCAAGTCTCTCACTCTTATGTAACCATCTACATTAGTTACCTTTATCTTCTTCTTTGCTTCAAGCTTATTTTCTCCTTTAGATTTCTTCACATCAATAATGTTTGTGTCTATATTTATATCCTTATAAGATTTCTCTTTCTTTGATCTTGATGTCTCCTGTTGCTTTGAAGTTGACATATAAGTTGGTAGATGTACTAGTTATGAAACTTTTTGCTTTTTCATAACCAAGACTAGATCTTTTTTTTAAGGCTTTTGAGAGTTGATCAAATCATCAAGAATGTATGATCCTCTTTTTTAGCTTTAGACCTTTATCTATTTGATCTTTGGATTTCTCAAGTTATTTTCTCAAAGCCTCTATCTCTACTTCTAACTTCATGCACTCATTAAATTTAGATTGTAGTTAAAGTTTGAATGCATATTCTATTCTTTTATCCTATTCAACTTGTGTCTTTATGAAAACCACCATTTGATCATATTTTTTAAGACTTTTGAACATTTTTTCAATATCCTTTTGTCCAAGCTTGTTCTATTTTGAGTTCTCTTTTGTTAGCTTGTCTATTTATTATAGAGCATATGAGTTCACACTCTAGATCAACTTATCCTTCTTATTCTTCATCTTAGCCTTCAAATTCTTCTTGATCCATAGAATCTGATCCTAATGTCATGAATATGACATCCTTTCCCTTAGACATAAAGGCACAATCATGATCATCATTAGAACTATCACTATCATCCAATGAATCATTATCTTATTTTGTGTATAGACATATATTGTTTTTGAATAATTTTTTCCTCTTAGAATAGTGAGGTTTCACCTTTTTACTATCCTCTTCTTTCTCAAAGTTATCCTTATTTTTATAAGGGCATTTAGTATCAAAATTTCCTACTTTACCATAGTTAAATCATTTAAAGGGTAACTTACCTTTGTACTTTCTAGATCCTCTTCTTAATATTATAAAGGAAAAATCAGAGGAAGAAGATGGAACAGAGAGCTGGGATACCAACTCTAGTAATGATGAAGAAGGATCGGAGGAAATTGAAAAGGATAAAGTCAATACTGAGGAGGATTCTGTTACCAGAACAAAAGAGATGGAGGAAAACCAAAAAGTGGCAGAGGAAGACACTGTCCAGGAAGATCCTGGTGAGGACCCAACTTCTAAGAAAGAAAAGGAAATATCTGTCCAGGAAGATATTCAAAACATGGAGATGGAAATTGAAGATGGAATCAATGAGCAGGAACAAAAGAGCAAAGATGACTTCTTTGAAGAAGCTAGGAATAGCCCAAATAAAAAGTTTGAGGATTGGAGAGGGAAGAATCAGAATGATGAAATACACACTCCTATGACTTGGGTTAACAGTAAAGCTGAGTCTTCTTCCCAATTAGATTCCTGGTTGTGTAGGGAGATCATTGATCTCAAGAAAAAAGCGGAAACTTTGGAAGATTCTCTAAAAGCTGCTTGGAACAAAGTAAACAACATGGAAAATCAGTTAAGCGAGATCCCTGTGAAGCTCAAAGCTTACGAAAACAATCTCCGAGAGTTAATAAAGGATAACAGAAAGAAAATGGAGGAAGTAACTTCCAACATTTGTGCAGCTGCTATCAATATAGGTAAACGAGCCAATGAGGAGACCAAAGCACTAGAGGGTCCCAGCAAAAGGACAAGGCAAAGTTCTAGAAAGAAAGATACACAAAAAGGAGCTTTGCTAGAGGTTACCACCCAAGAAACTGCTTTGAAAGAAAAAGAAGCCATGAACTTGATACTGGAACTGGATGAATAATCTGGTCCTTCTTGTTGGTAAAGAAACTGGTACATATCTTTGTTCTTCTTTTGTTAGCTTTTGTTTGTTGTACCTCCAGACTTCTATTTTTGGGTTTTGACCGAATGTATCTCTTATGGTTTCAGGACCATTCAAAACATGTTTTTGCTACTTCTCTGTAGTGTTTTTTAGGCGTTGCCTGTGGGATTTGTTGTTCTTTTTTTGCTCTATGTAAAAGGATTTTGGGGCCCCTTCAAAACCTACTTTTACCTCTAATATAAAACAAAGTTAGCTTTTTCTTCATCAATCTCCTCAGATCTAGATGTAGTGATTCTAACTTTACTAGTTTGGATGCTCTGAATGTATCTTCTCTCTTGAAGGTATTTGTTTCTCCCATTCTCATCTCATATGTTGTGAATGTTCCATGAAACTCATCAACAATGAGTTTATCTAGATCTCTTACTAATTATATTGTAGAGATTTTAGAATCATACCTTGATAATAGAGATCTTATGACCTTTGTGATAATGATAGGATCTTTCATCTCTTCTCCAAGGCCTCTAATTACATTGAATATTTCATCTAATTTGAGGAGGTAGTCTAAAATTTACTCTTCTTCATTCATTTTAAGGCTCTTAATCTTTCCTTTGAATGTTTATATCTTGGCCTACTTTACCTTGTCATCACCCTCATAGATGATCTTTAATTTGTTCTATATATCTTGTGAATTTTGACAATGCATCACTTTACCAAACTCTAAATTAGATAATCCATAGAGAATAACATTATTTGCCTTAGTATTACTCTCATATACCTTATTTGAAGCATGATCATTAGGAGTTATAGTATGGGTTGTATATCCATTTACAACAGACATCCATACATCAAATCCTAATGAATATAAATATGCTTCCATTCTAATTCTCAAAAATGCATAGTTTGATCTATCAAAAAGAGGTTCTTTACTTGAGGAAGAGCCTTCTTGAATAGCCATTTGTGTTCACCATCTAATCTACTTAAGATGATTAAGATTATTATTAGGAACCAAGGACCTAATACTAATTGTTAGAACACAACTATCTACTAAGAGGGGGGTTAAATTAGTTGACTGACTAAATTAATCCTTTTAATCCCTTTTAAAAACAAACTAGAAAGGATATGTAGATTAAAACAAATATGCAGATATGACACACACACATAAATTCACATGACACCATATGTATACATGGAAAACCCAATATGGAAAAAACCATGATGAAAATAGTTGTTATAATCTATTGTTCTAATCTAGCCACATAATCAAAACCTCACTAGTTACACATTTAAGGGCATCAACCCTAAAGAGACACCAATCCCCTAATTTAAGAGCACCTACTCTAAGGAATCACCCACTCCCTAACTAAGAACCAAAATAGATCATCTAATGGCACCCACCAATTAGATCTATATAGAGATACAACTCTACATTACAATATAGATTCATAAATGAATCCAATTATTTATTCTCTATTACAGTCTAGTCTATAGCTATTCATTCTCTAAACTTCATCTCTCTTCTCTTCCCTTATCTTATCCATTTCTCCATATTTCTCTATTTGACATAATTTAACTACACCAATAGATACATAAGCATCTTACTATATCCTAAATGATAAATATATAAGCATTAGATCTAGGGTTCTATATATCTTCTATGTTCACAATAGTGTGCTAACATATCACACTTAGTTATGTTTTACTTTAGTTCCTATCTTTAACTACAAGTTTCTCATTCCTTGAACTCATGATCCACCACCATGATTCTTGGTCTCATTACTAGTTTCAGCATATCTTGGGCTCTGGTTTTGATGCACATGTCATATTACACAAAATTAATTGATCATCATAATCAAATTGGTTGTTTGTGTCATGACTTATGGATTAACTAAAAATTCCATGGCTTGAACATTAGGATGAACATATCTTGAAATATTTATTTTTGATCTTAAGTTTCACACCATGTTCTAATGGTCTTCATTCAAACTAGTCAACTTTAAAATGCATCCATTTGATCAAGTTCTGATAGGTTTATGTATTCCATTGGATCCTTATAAGCTTTTGAGATTTAATGATTCAAATTTAAAATGCATATTTTATATCTTATAACAAGCTCAAACTTTAACTTATGTAAATTTTACTAAGTATGGGGAGCATCTCAATATTCTTGAAAGGCTAACTTTACACCTTCATATCTTTAGCTTCACTCATCTGCCTGTTCTAAAATTTGGACCATATAAACTAGGCATGATAATGAACAAAACCATATGTTCATATATTCTTAAATCCTTAACACATTATATATATAACACCATTAATTTTCTTACTCATATTCTTCTACCATAGAGCTAATTATATTTAGAACTACCTGGAAGGTTAACTTTGTTCTTGCATAAATTTTGTTACACTTACTTTCATGACCTAAAATTTAGTGCATAATATCCTATCACATAGGGGATTCCATCCATATTTTAATATACTCTAGAAACATTCATACATGTAAGATATGGCATCATAAAAATGTCTACTCAACTTTTTCTTTCTAGCTACAAATTTGACTATGGGAAAACACTATCAAAATGCTTGGGAGCCCAACTTTGCTCATGCATATCTTTTGTCAAAATACATCACATGACTTGATATTTAACACATATAAACTAGGCACAAAAATGAACAAACCCATATGATAATTTTGTCTTAACACCTCCATGTGTCGAAATATTGACCTCATCATCATGCTTACTTGGCTATGCTTGAACCCTTTTGCAAATTTGGTTAAATATAAAAAATTAGTAAATTCTATCTGATTAGCCAACTTTACATCCTCATATATTCTACTTTAATTCATAACATGAATTCAAATATGGAACATAATAACTAGGTACTAATGTGATCACAATCATAAGACCAACTCTCTTAGACTCATCCACACATGGCAATGGTGAGATCAATAAATTGCCTATTTAGATTTTCCTCTATAGACATAAATTGTATAGATGATCAATATGAATAAAAAAATGAATTACACTAATGCACATAAGCACTTCAATCATCTTTGACCTCTGATAGGATCCCTTGCACATCCTCAAATCACCATACTCATTTATGAACAATAATGACATCCATAATGCCACTAATCTCCCTTTTAACATCAATTATAATCATATTTATAACAAGAAGGATATTTCATGATAAATTAAACACTATAAACCTCTAAGAGTGTATTCCATGAAGACAACATAGATTTGTAGTATAATTCACTGAAATAGCCTATACACCAAGACATTCTTCTTCTAAATGAAAGAACCTCATAGAGATTATTTGGATGATGAAAACATAATAAAAATTAGACAAATGTCTTATAAAAATCATATTCAAAACTATTCATCTCTATCACTTTATGAAATGGAGAAATGGTGTAAAAATAGACCTCTCTTAGATGAATAGGCCATAGTGACCTACTGTCACTCTTAGAATTATTTCATAAATAATAAGCCATTAATATATAAAATAATACCATTAATTTCAATGTTAATATGATCCATAATAATTTCCAAATCTTTAGCTCCTAACTCTCTCTCTCCTATCCAAATTGAGCACTTAAAAACTACCCTTCTAGAGCTGTCAAAAAGGTCGATATGAGAGATAAATTGGTTTTCTTCATTATAAGACCTAAAACCTCTTAAAATAGTTTTCTTAACCTTACCATGGACAATTAAGGTATAAATATGCCTTAATCTCAATTTTTCCTTAAATAACTATATGGATTCCCTGAAAATAGGCCTTTTGGCACTAAAATTACTAGAATCACTTGAGAATATTTATTAAACTACTAAAAAATGTATCCAATGGATATTTTCATGCTTTAATAAGTACATAATGTTCTAAAAATAAAAGTGTCAATGGGTAGGGGTGATAATTTGACCTATGAGATTAAAATTATTAACATTTTGGTGACTCAACTGGGAAGCATGCCTGGTATGCTTAAGACCCTAACCATTGACGTATATTTAAAGCTCATGGGATCAATATTATACTATTAAATAATAATTAATATAAATTTAATAATGACTAAAACTCTTGACTCAATATGAGACAACTTTTTAATCCTCAAAGATAGGAAAATAAAAGACAACAAAGCAAGGAAACTAGACTAACAAAGCACTTATGATAGTAAAGTACTTATAGAAACAAAACATAAGACAAATAATGGGCTTAAAAACACTTGTAAGAAAGATAAACTAACTATAACTATACTTTAAATAATCCTCCTCCAAGTTCAAAAGGAATATTTTTTGGATTAATTACTTCATGAGGTATGCAATGGTGTATGAAATCACATTTGATTGACTTCTTACTTAGATGAGCCTCCTTATATACTAATAACACATTTTACATGTCTTTTGATAGGTATAAATCATTAAAAATATCTCTAATGAACACATACTAATCTTGGACTTCAACCTCTAACTTTGTATGTTGTTCTTCTTTAGCAATAGTCCATAAGATGGCCACATATTGGTTATAAGATAATTGAATCATGAATTCCATATGAATAATTAAAGTATCATACTTGGACCTTAGTATCCTCCTAATGACTCTCAACTTGTCCATCATTATCTCCAAAAGTGAGTTTTTTTTTGTTCCTTTATAAAGTGTGGCCAAAAGTGATCTTCATAATATTCCAAGAGTACATTAAGGTCTATAACTAAGGTGAGAGGATGATAACCCATGATACATATGTTAAAAAAATCATCATATAGTGAGATTGCTTCTTGAAAAGGCAAATTTACAAGATTTTCACTCTCTAGCTTGTTGATTATCTCACCAAATCTACCTCCTATTACCTTACTCAACTCATAATCACCTAGGAGAAGTGAGTAACCTGATTCCAAAACAACAAAAAAGTCTTAATTATGCTCTTGACTAATAAAAAAGAGACTAAAGCAAGGATTTACATTTTCTTCTTCATTCTTAATCACATCAAAAGGAATATCTTGAAACAAGTCAACATCTCCTTCATCTTCTGCTACAACTTCATTTATTTTGAAATATAAAATGACTTTGCTCTCACCAAGGGGAGTACCAATAAAGATTTGTTCTTCTTACACATTTCCTTATCTTCACCACACTCACCTTGAAAATCATTTACAACTGTAACTTATTCATTTATCCTCCATATAATAGGAACCTCTTTAAGAAGGGAGATTGTGGAAGGGAAATGAATATGTTCATGAGTTTGTTTTGGAGTTAAGGAAGTACTTTTAAAATTTGATGTCTTGAGAATGGAAGATTTTTGTAGGAATTATTGGAGAGATGGAGAGTAAGTTGAGTTGTCCTATGAGTGTTTGGTCATCTACCTCACCATTTCCTTCCTCACCCTCATGAAACATTTAATTAATTTTAGATGTAACTTAAATTTTAGCCTCTTCAACAATCACTTCCTTCATTTGGATTTTTTTTAAATTGAATTCCATGAGAGAAAAACTATAGGGATAGGGTCTTATTTGGGATCAAACTCTATAACACTCACCTCTTCCTATTTCTACTAAGACTTAACTACTTGGTTACAAGTTAGGACCTTTAAAGTGGTAGGTTCACTTGAAGGTTGAATTGATTCTCTTAGAGGCTCTATTTTAGAATATTCAATTACTTTATTAGGATAAGATTTTTAATCGTAAAGCTATGAAAGATATTTTTCTAATGTTCATGCATTATGTACTCATTTTTTCATATATAAGACTATTTTTTCCTATTTTCACAACTTGTAATAGGCTAGAATATGATCAAAATCAACTTTTGGTACCAAGTAAAAGAATAAGATGAACAATCATAGATTGGAAACATCTATATATACTTATGTTTGTAATAAGAATAGAGTTACACTTTTGAAGAGATCATTAGAGACTTATCTAGTTATGATTACCTATGTGGTTTCTTACTTTATTCATTGCATTCATTTTCATGTATAATGTTTACTTACTTTATGTCTAATTAAATATGAATACTCTATTTATGTTAATGAATCACTAGTTGTTCTCACGTACTAATTAACATATGATAATTCATACTTGCTATGTTTCTATTTTTTAACCTTTTTTATGAGTACAATACACTATCTTATGCACTAAAATATATCCTACCTATCCTCATCCTTAGCATGTTTTGATGCTTTAGGAACCTCTATAATAATGGTGAAACGAGCATGAAAAAACTCCTTTTGGAGGAAATTATGCTAAGATTTTTCCTAGGGTAGAGAGATATTGAGACTTGGTTAGACCAAATACTATCTGATTTTATAGAAGAAGAATCAAAATAGACTAGTCTTACCATAGAGGATATCATTCAAGATCATATTTATGGATAGATTTACAAAAAAAATTGGTTCAAGTTATCTGAACTACTAGATAATTTGTTAGCATGACTAGAATATTATTGTTTTAACCCAAGAATAGAAGAAATAATAATTTGGACTAAAAAAAGATAGATTGGTTGCATAAATTAGAAACTGACTGGAAACAAGCAATAGATTATTGGGTTGCTACTACTATGGAAAAATATATAAGTTTTTAATACAAGGATACATATATCTTAAAGCTATGCAAGACTATTTTTTCAAAGGAATTTGAGGTAATTTTTTGTAGTGACTACCTCTCTTTGTGAAGATGTTGGTTATGGACAAGGCCATGGTACCTACTCCAACCAATATGGAGTAGTCACTTTAGGTGTATGGGGGGTATATATGACATGAAAATTAATGATGATTATATGAGTGGATAAGGCTTGAACCTAAATATATAATGGAGACATGAGGAAAGAAGAGTCAAAAGAAAAGTATGGATTCAGAATGTGAGTTACAATAATAGAATAGATGGAGTAAACATAAGAATACGTAGGTAACTATGAGTAAAGTTAAGATTAGTAGTAAAATAGATGATGAATGAATAATAATATGTGATGATAAAAATGAAAAAGATGAATAAATAAATATGAATAAAGAATATGATGAATGCTAATAGAAAGAAAGATGTGATGAATAATGAAAAGAAGAAGAGATGTTTGAAGAAGAAGGTGAGAATAGTGTAGAAATCGAGCAACTAGATGATAGATGTAATGCAAAAATATAAGAGTCGGTATTATAAGAAGAAGGACATGAAGAATTAGGTAAATAAAAATAATAAATTAATAGATTAATCATAGGTTTAAATGTAAAGTAATAAGAAGTCATAGGAAATAATCATTCACCATAAGAGCACACATCCCCATAGCCCAATTTCTTATATTCGAGTAAAAGTTTTCAATTAGGTGAATAAGAAGATAGTAGTTAGGAAGGTACATTTTTCGCAACAAGTGCATCATTGGGGTATTTAAATTAAAAAAAACATCAATTCAAATGTATTTAAAATCCATAGGGTTTGTTGAAACTAAGCAGCAAAAAAAAAGGAAACACAAAAAAATAGATGGCACAAATTAACTCTCCTAGTGCGTAGACAAACATTCACAGTATGAAAGCATGATTTCATATAACATATCCTTCTATTTTAACAACTAAAAAAAATATCCCCTTGATACCAATTTACATAATGGGTGTTATTGGATCATTTATAAATATGGTGATGTATGATGGGTTTACGAACTCTGAAGAATACTCACTAACTTGTGAAATGAGATGGAAAACTACGTCATCAATAATGAAGCTATGAAAAAGTGTGACTTAATAGGGTCACTAAATAAAAGAGCACATGAATTTATAGACCATAAAAAAATTCAGTAGGAAAGTCTACAATAGGTTAAGGAATGGATTATCATAGAGTTTAAGATAAAGAAGTGTACAAGTCAGACTATTTAGGACTTAAAGGAAATAAGGAAGAAGTTAGGAGAATTAGTTTGAGACTATGATCATAGGTTCTCTAATGTTATGAATAAGGAGGAATTTTCCTTAATAAGCAAAGATAAAGTTGTATGGTTTATTGAATGACTATGTTCCAGATTTAGATTTGCTATTGTGTAGACTTAATATGCTACTAAAGTATATGATAGAGCTTCTACCTTATGAGTGGAGAAAATTTAAGATTATGGGGAAGCTCCTATAATAAATTCAAAGATTGAAAATACATTACAAGATTTTATGAAGAGGATGGAGCAATTTCATGAGGCAAATAAACCTAAGTTAAATCTATGTGGCATAGAGTATGGAAAATAAGGACACCATAGGAATGATTGTCTTAAGATCAAGAACAAGTTATATGAAATCTTTCAAGTAGTAGGGTATGCAATAACACAGTTCTATACCCTACAATAGTATGTCAAGAGACTACATAATTTATATTGTAATTTTTGTAAGTTATACAATCATGATAAAAAGAATTGTAGTGATTTATGGTATCTTAAAGAATACATCATGAAAAATATATTTTCCATCACTGTGCAGCAATTGTCATTGGCAAAGTAGACTTTTCCAGGACCAAAGGTTGATAAAGGCTATGTGACCCAAGTAGATCCATAATGGATTCATAGTTTGCCTTAGTACCAGCCTCAAGGTCTGGCTAATTGAACCCCTCATTCACCAAGTTGGATATCAAAATCACCATAATACTAGTATAAAGCACCCTAAAGTCCACTAATGATACAACAACAAACTCATTTAGCCCCAATAGTTATGTAATAACAACTTGGAATTTGAAATAATACCCAACATCATCAACATTAGAATATAGTGCAACAAAAAGGAGGGTATAGAGGAGGTTATTAGCCACATAGAGGAGGATTTATAAGTGTATATAGAGGAGGTTACTAAGGTGTAAGGGGAAATAAATATTAATGACCTACTTTGCAATGTTATTTCTATGGAGAGTATAATCATGTACAATGTAATTTCCCTTAGGATCCTCAAAGATAGTCTTATTACACATACCAAATAGTATATAATTAGCATGATATAGAAAATTATCTTGTATTAGAAAAGAAAATAAGGGATAAGGTTGTTAGGAATGTTAATATGGTGAATGTGTAGCCTAAGGAGGATGCATTCCTAAATGTTATTACATAAAATTAACATGTAGAAAGTGGTTTAAATCCTCTTGAAATGCATCAAGACCAAGTAATTTAAAAAAAATAGGATAAATACCTAGACCTAGCTATATAAAAGGGGCTCAAGCATATACGAAGTTGTACAGATGTTGAAAAACATTCAACACTAAGACAATATTAAAGGAGATGATACAACAATAAATTCCCAAATATATGGCTAGATCATATACATTATGCATTAGTATGGAGTTGTTACTCTATGGATATATCTACTAAAAACTTTAGGCATACTAAACAATGAAGAAATCTCTCAGAACATCAAAAAATTACTACATAATCTACTAGAGTATGCACAAGGAGGGAAACATAAGACATAAAAACTTGTTTGGTATGTAAAAATAAAGAAGCTATGAGATGTAGATGAATGAATCAACATTGAATTTTTAGGATATGAAACTCCAAATGCCATCTTTGATTTTGGCAACATAGTTAACATGAGGCTATTAGATGACTAGTTATAAGTTACATCCTAATAACTCTGAGTTTCACTGACTATGGAAAAATTGAGCCCATTGGTAGATTATAATATGTTGAGATCAAAGTCATAGAACTGACCCTATGAGGTGAATTTTAAGTCATCAATATGAAGATAATAGTAACACATTACCCTACCCTGATTGGTAAGAAATGGGCATATGATAGTCAAATGACTATCAATACTATTAAAAATCAACTAGAGGCACATTATGGAGTTAAGTTTATCATCATTCCTCTGAATAGGGTGCACAAAACCTACATCATTTCAGTTGAACTAGACTCTCTTTATGTTGCACAAGAAACCAATTGGATGAATGTAAATTTTAAAGAGAACCTGAAAGCTATACACATAGCTAATGCATCTTCTTGTATGAGCATCCAAAACCTTAGTTATAAACTTTACTCACTCAATAGTTGAAAACATCTAGATAATGGAAGGCTAAACTAGTAGTTACTTATCAATTAGCAACCTAATTTGTCATAGAGGATTATGCATCCATGAATACTAAATCCCTACTCATTTAGAAGTTGATTTTCTCTATCAAGAAGATGATCATATAAAGGATTATATATATCTGACTAGAGAAGACACTTTGCCTTGGGAAATAACTTTATCTTTTAGTGGAGCCTCAGACACACACCTACTCAACTAGGCTTGTGGTAATTGTGAACTTTGACTTGTGAGAAAGGTCTTTTCACATGAGAGAAAACATCATGTGTACTATGTGACTAAGGATATCAATCAAATAATTTTGCACCTAAAATTTCATGTACCTACCATAATTTAGTGGTTCAATCCTTTGAATTATGATCTAAAGGGATTTGTAGTGACATGGTGGGAAATTCATATAAATGATCAACTTAATTGGAATGGTGCATGTGAACTCATGATTAGTATATTCCAATTACCACAGGTCATCAAAATAAATTGGGATTTATTCCAAGAAAGTGAGTCACCTAAAATCCATAATCATAAATGTGTTGAAGTTTGGACTGAAGAATGTGTAGTACCAAAGTACTAGGTTCACATATTTCATTATACACTAGTTCACATATGCATCAATAACATAAGAGGGAGACAAAACATTGGGCATAAGTACAAAGCAACTTCATATAGATGTTTATGTTCAAAGATGAAAACTCTATGGTTGATAACACACTCTTGAAAATCAAACATTTCATATGCCATGGTTGCATAGAATATTTGAGCACCACGATGAAATCCACTGTGTATAAGATCACAATTTATGATCTAAGTATAATATTATAGAGATATAAAGTTACCAAGAAAGAATAATAATCTCTCATGTAGCACAAAATACAATATGAAGAAGAGGACATTGAATATTTATATAGTGATGGTGATATTGATTTGAATAATTTATTTGAATTTGAATGGCCAATAGAACCAATCAAGGACCCCATCGTAGAACATACTAAAGAAGATAAGCTATGCAATATACAAATTATAGAACAAAAAGGGAAATGAATGATACAATAATCTATTGATGAGGAAAAACATAATATTTACTATCATCACATTAAAAAAACATGTAGTAGACATCAGAATCAAGGAGATTACTAAATTGGTACATATATGTGATTACTAGATAGAAGCTAAAGTTTTTGAAGTTATGTAACTCTTGCATAACTATCAAGATATATTTACCACTAAATTTTTAGAGGTCAGAGGAGTCAATCCATATCTAGGTGAAATGTATATTGAACTCAAGGAGTGTGCATGACACATAAATAAATGGCCATACAAGTTGAACCCAAACTTGAAGTTGAAAGTGAAGGCTAAACTTGATAGAATGCAAGATGTAGGTATAATCTATCCATTAAAAAATGTATATTACATTAGTCCCATGGTAGTGAATCCTAATAAAATAGGGGAAATTAGATTATGTGGTGATTATCTCATTCTAAATGATGCATGTGTGAAAGATCCATTTCTAATTCCCTTCACAGATGAAGTTTTAGAATCTATCATAGGATATTCATGAAGTTTACTCTTTCACAGATGGCTTTAGTGGCTATCATCAAATACCTATTATAGAAGAAGATAGAGCTAAAATGACTTTTTCCATATAATGGGGATCATTTTCATACAAGGTAACGACTTTTATCCTCAATAATGCACTTGAAATTTTCTCTGACGTGGTGGTGATTGTATTTAAAGACTTCATTCATGACTTCTTGGAAGTCTATCTTGATGGTTGGGTAATCTTTTCTTTATTTAAAGAACATATGTCTAAATTTTACCTCATGTTAGAACATTTTTGAGCTCTATACATTACTCTGAATTTAAATAAACGTCTATTTTTTACACCTTTTAGTGTCTTATTAGGTCATGTAGTCTGCAATGAAGGCATTTTGGTAGACCAAGCCAAAATTGTAATCATTTTGATTATGCCTCGACTAGTTAGCCCCATATAAGTTGAATCTTTTCTTTTCCATATAGGGTACTATTAGAATTTTATTAAGGGATATGAAACAATTTCATCTCCATTTGAGTATTTATTATGCAAAGGTGCAAAGTTTGCCTGGACTTCTAAGTACCAAGCAACCTTTATTGAACTGAAGTAGATATTGGTCACTTTGTCTATCCTCATATTTACAAATTGGAGCAAGCCATTTCATGTGCATGTTGATGCTTTAGATATCATTTTTGGTGTTGTGGTTTTGAAACTAAAAGATGGTAGATTGGATCATCCCATACATTTTTCAATCCAAAAGTTGTTTGATGCATAAAAAAATTATGTGAAAACCAAAAGAGAAGCATTGGCTATAGTATTTGCACTACAAAAAATTAGACACTATCTTCTTGAGACACCATTTAAAGTTTTCATGGATCATAAATCTCTATGCTATTTGGTCAACAATTTAATGCTTATAGCATGCATTTATTGATGGTTGATGTTATTTTAGGAATTCTAATTTCCCATCAATGTCAAACCTTGTATCAAAAATGTAGGACCAGACTATCTCAATTACATTCCCAATGGAAAATAATGAAAAGAATTATAGGAAGTTTTTCTTGATGCTCATCTATTTCACGTTTCTATAATCCCTAATTTTTTTTGAAGTAATCACCAACTTCCTTGAATAAGGACCATTCCCTACACAATACTAATAAAGATTCAATAAGTATTTTGTCACCATAACTTTACCATATACCATCATCAATGATTTTTTGTATCATTTGAGGAAGGATGAAGTACTACATAGGGTAGTTATAAAACATAAAAAACCACATCTCTTAATGGAGGCACACCAAGGAATAATAGAAGACATTTTGTCAGAGAAGATATTGATAGAAAGTTGTTATAAAGTGGGTTATGGTGGCCAAACGTTTTCAAGATGTACATAAAGTAACATAGTGTTGCAGTGTATTTCAATGCATGGGTAAACCACTATAAAGAGATGAAATTCCCTTACAACCTTTATTATTCAAACAACCTTTTGAATGATGGGGAATTGATTTTATCAGACTTATGAATCCACTAAGTAAATGCAATAAAGTAATGTATATTATAACTACAACATATTACTTTACCAAATGGGTTGAATCTACTATGACATCTAATTATGGTGTGAAGGATGAAATAAAGTTTCTCTATGAGAACATTATTATAAGTTTTGGGTGACCCATCAAGATTGTTAGTGATTGAGGGACACACTTCCTAAATAACACCATCAATGCTCTTACTCATAAATTCATGATTTCTCATCATGAAATTACTATATATCATTTGTAATCTAATGGACAAGCTAAGGGTTCTAACAAAGTTTTGGGAAAAATATTGACAAAGATATATGATGTCAAGAGGGATGATTGGGAATATAACATTCCTATGATTATATGGGCATATTGTATCCACTATAAGAGAGCTATAAGTTTTACTCCATTCTAATTGGTCTATAGGATTGAAGTAGTTATGCTAATGGAATATTTGGTACCCAATTTATGTATTGCAATGATCATGAGACTAGGGGATTGTGAGTCTCTCACCAACAAACTTCTTGAACTAAATAGGATGGATGAATATTGACATAGAGTATCTTAGATGTAGGAATTTTATAAGTAGAGCCAAAAAACATGACATGATAGGAATTTGTACCATAAGAAATTTCATAAAGATCAACTAGTTTTTTTATATGATAGTCATTTCAAAGCATTTCTTGGTAAATTATAGATTCGATGGAAAGGGCCTTATGTTATACAAGAAATATCATATCAAGGAACTATTATTTCAAGAGATATAAAGTGAACCATTTTTATAGGGGAAGTGAATGGCTATAGTCTTAAGCCCTACTACCGATAGTCTTAATTGATTTCATTCTACTAAGTGAGTGGGTGCTGAGTAGTACCGATTAGATTAGGATTTTTCATTTCAGCATGCTTTCTTATGTGTTTGTTTTTTTATATGTGTGTGTGTTTGTAGATGATATATTTAATACCATTTTAGAACTAATATACCAATTATAGTGTATGCCAACCATAGATAAGATAATTCACATGCACCATCATAAATGTCAATAGGAGTGAAAGAAAGAAATTAAATCCAACAAATATATGGACAAGTCACATCACCCAAGATCTTCACTATATAATGATCATCCCCAATTATTTAATGTTAAATCTAAGGCTCAATTGACATAATCCCCAATAGATTAGTGGCTTGTCAACATCATCCATGCTTACTTATGTACAAACAATAAAGAGCATAATGATGTATCTCCACACATGTGTTAATGATTAACTATCTTAATTTCTAGATCGGATAAGATTTTCCGTATCACAAATTAAATTCATTTGAAATGGACAACTCATCATGGAATTTACATGAAAACCAATAGGCATGAAATATATAAATGCATAATATTATGAACCAAGCCTACATTTCATCCTTACTAATATTTTCTTGAGCTAACTTTCAAAGACCTAAGCTAATAATACTATTTTAAGAGCCAACAAAGTTTAATTTAATCACTCAATAAACATAGATACTTCAAAAATCATCAAGGTTTTGACAAACACACAAAAATAATCAATGGGAATCGATATGGCACTAAGGAAAAACCAAATTCAATGATCTATATCCATTCAACTTCTTTCAAGTAGTAGAATAGAATCTATTTTTCCCAGACCCCATTGATGATATGCAAATGCTAGCTTTTTTAGTCCCCCATCACTTGCACAATATCAAGTGACTACTTTGAATTCCTACTTTTAGCAACTTGGGGGAGATTTTATAAAAACTACTTGGCTAATACAATGATGACAACATCTACATTGGCTTACACACAACCATCATCATCAACATAAAAGCAATGGTCCAAGATTTAAGAATGTCTACATGAGGGGACTCTATTGCTCCATACAAGATGAGAATGTCACCTATTCTCTAAGAGTTCATAAATTTATATGTTTAAGGATTTGGAGGGATCCCAATTGAAGAAATTCATGACAAACCAATGCATATACCTATAAAATGCATCACACAAAGGTTCTAGTAGATGACCAAGTCTATATAGCAAATTCCAAAAGAGGCCATGGACATATCCCATCACATGATCCATTGGAATGAGAAGTTTAATTGGCCTGAATACTTTGTTCAAGATCTATTCATGAACATTGGCAAGTGCCACACATATCCAAAGTAGACATTCCAATACTAGTTTCTCATGTTTATATTATGCTTCACATAATGGAAGTCCCCAAAATGAGAAGTGTACACTAACATCCACTATTGGCTAGCATAGACATTTCCCAACTTGATCTATACACCTGAGCATGGAGCCCTAGATCATGAGGGAAAATTCAAGGCATGGTGGGAGGAGTACCTAGATTTGATCACCATAAATCCTTAGGTGTTGCTAGATGTAATGTAGTATTTGGGCCAATACACTATTGTCACCTTATTGCTAAAAGTTATATTTATAAAAATCCATGAGATTCTAAGTTTACCCTTTAGACCTCTACCATTTTTTTCACCATGGCCATGGTGTAGGTAAAATTCACCAAATAAATAGCTTTCACAATCAGGCATCCAACACCACTCCAAACTATACCACCTATCATAGCCATCCCTACAACACAGTAATAAGAGGAAGCCACTAGCTCAAAACCATAGAAAGGAAAATGAAAGCTTTCCATTGAGTATTAATTAGTTTCTCCTCCATTGAAATACAAGACAAGGAACATGATGACCTAGTTAGATGATCTTAGGGTTTCCTATATCATAAAATCATGTGACCTACCATAGATAGGCATGAATAAACAAGAGGTCTACTAGGTAATGATTACTGATATGGATATAGCCTTCTATGACAAGTAAGAGGAGAAGGAATTCTTCTTATAAAAGACTATGCACATGGTCCAAGTGCATAAATAGGTTACTCCAAATTTATGGGTGGGTCTACTTATTGGCCAAAATTGGTCTACATATGAAACTTTTGCCTAGATGGATCAATAGTTTGAAGTTCTTGGTGTGGATTCGGAATCAAAACAAAGTTCTAGTTGATTGAGTGATCCAATGGTGGAATAATAAGACCACATGTTACTTGCAAGCTTTCAAAACACTTTAAGTAAGCTTAAAGTGTAACTTGATAATTTTTGAGAAGCAATCTTAGAAACAAGTCTAGAATTGCAAGTGAATATCATCCCCTATAGGTTATTAAGGCAATTAAGGAGGTTTTAAAAAGTCTTAGATGTTTTTTAGAACCTTGATAAGTCAAAATATGACTAGCACAAGCTTAAAGGAACCAAACCATCATATCATGCCATGTAGGAATGAATAGGTTAATTTGGTTGTGCATTAAATAAATATACTTGGGAAATCAACCAAAGATGAAGGACTACATAAAAATAGTGTATTTTATGCCAATGTCACCCCTTATAGATTTAGTGTCTTGTTGAGTTTTCTATCTCAAGATATAGGCCTTCAAAAATGGTCTAGCGGTATGGGACATGCTTGGGGACATCAAATTAAAGCTAAAGGAAATAGTCATTTGGGCTTAAAAATCACCAAAGGATCTTGAGTTAAAATTTAGGGCTACCATGTGTCAAAATCTTGGATCCCAAATCAAATATCAATGGCACATGAATGATCAATTAAGTTATTAGGTCCTGGAAGATCTACAACATGAGTTGAATCATTTAAATGAATATCAATAATAAGAACAAGATCAATAAGTTAGAGGATCTTGAGATGGAATGTAGGGTCATTAAGTGCCAAAATCATAGTGAATTAAAGGATCAATGATGCACACTTGATATATAGATCAAAGATAAATGGAACACATTTAAATATGCAAAGAAGATCGATGATGTGGATCAAGTCAAGAGGTCAATGACCCTAGATTGCATGTGAGGCCACCATGTGGTGTAAGAATGTGAATTGATGGAGACTGATAGTATGGTCCATAAAAAGCATGTGGGATAGACAAGTGTCACAATCTAAAAAGCCCAAATCAATGATCAATAACAAATAATGATAGTTAAAGATAATAGACTCTTGATTAAGAATTGATGGACCAAATTTGATCTAGTTTTTAGGGGGGAATAATATGGGGACACATGTCAGAAGAAACAATTATCTTATTTTAAAATATAATAAACAACTTAGTAATGGATGTTACATAAGATGACACATCATATCAAAGGATTTTGTGGACCCAAAAAAGTGAATACATAGAGCTGAGATCAAATATGATTCAAGTCAAGACAAAACATATATTTCAATTTTAAATACTACTATTAAAGCTCTATTTGAACCCCTACTTGAAGATTTAGAGCCTGTAGGACCCATTTTGTGAGAGTGTAATGTTTTTCCATGATTGCGTTCATCGTTCTTTGAATGAGATCCATGTGTACAATGAGTTCTTGGCTTACATAATGCTTAGAGGTATAATAAGTTTATTTAAACCTAACAGAGATCAAAAGTGGGCTATTAGCTATTGAAATGAGATCGAGTAGCCTAGTGGATCTTATTGACTATGATGACTGTATGAAAACTAATAAATGGGATTGGTTTTCATCTATGGTGGACCTATGTTTAAGTTTTGATGTAAGGGAAGAAATTGATATACAAGAAATTAAAATAGATATATTCATGTCTCAATCAAGTACATGGATACTTATATAGGCATGTGATCAAGGAATTCTACAGTATAGAGGTTTTGAAGAGGTCTTAAGATATGTCTAACAAAATTAAAATGTAAAAGATGACCTCTATGGTTAGTTAAGAGTAAAATCCTAGATCAATTGACTTGTACCCATACATCTTATATAAGGCAAGTGGAAGAGGAATATAAATCCAAAGGAAAGAGATCTCATGGTTGGAGAGTATAGGTGGAACATTCAATAAAATTTCAGAGTCTTTGAATGCTTTTCCTTATTATTAGGATCATGACTCATCATCCTTAACAAGTTCTTTCCTTCTAGTGTGTTTCTTAGCTAATAAGAGAGATTAAAGGCTACTAGATCTAATGAAAGTTAATTTGTCAATGAAGGATTGGACTTAATTGATTAAAATATGGTTGAGAATTCATTGAAGGGTGGTGGTAGCTCATTTATTGATTTTTGATTGTGTGTTTCTCTCTCTCTTTCCCTTTCTCCTATATCTCCCCTTTCCCCCCCTTTTTAAAGGTAATCATTTGATAAGGCTAAACCCTATCAAAAAATTTAATAATTACCTCTTGAAGTAATAAGATTAATTTTCACCTATCTCTTACCTTTGACAAGTGTTTGATAAGCTTATGCATGATGGCCTTATGGAGTGTTCTTTCATGTCTATTATCCATATTTATTACCTCTTTTAAGGTGTTTTCAAGATATTTATAGGTCTAGAATTATTTTATTTTTCCATAAATGTAGCTTTGTGTGAATCTTAGAATTCATCTTTGCTTCTTTGATTTGTTAGTGAGCCTAGTCTATGAAACACTTATTCAATTAACTAGTTTATGAGGTTGTGTGATAAATATTGTCTTATGTTGATCTAGTTTTGATTTTAAGCTTATGTGAGTGTCCCTTAAATTTTGTTAATCACCTTTTTATCTTATTTATTAACCTTATACCCTCTTTCTAAACCTTTTCCAAATAGAGACATTAGTTTAGGTGATCTAGCAAGAGGAAGCCAACCTTCTTCAGAGCTTAAAGCGTAGTATATGATACCCATATCCTGAGGTTATCCAAATTTTATGATTATTTGGAAATATCTTGAAGAACCCTCTTTGAGGGTAAAAATTAAGACCATGACACTACCACCATGCCTAATATCCATCATCATCAATATTGTGCGAGAAGAAGTGGAGCATCTATAATGAATGGTTGATTTCTTCTAGTAGAAACCTTCTACCTACTTCACCATTGAAGATGTCTTTATTCCAGTCTTATAAATCCCTCTAGAGTCACTCATGTATATAACCTAAACTATGCATGAGGCTAGGATCTCACCTACATTTGAAGAATACACATTCAGTTAACTAGCCATCACACAAGAGGCATAACCTACTCCATCCTCCACTTCACCACCAACCAAATGGAGATTGGTCATGCTAGTGTGTGAGAAATCATAGGTTTCTATCTCTATGTTCCAACCAAGTGATTTTACACCATCATCATAATCTCATGAGGTCAAAAAGCTTACACCTGAGTAACCCACAATAACATAACAATAGGCCTCATGGGAAGAAGCATCTTGTGTAGAAGAATGGAGAGTCAAAATGGAGGAGAATAAATGCCATAAGGAGTAGGCTCAACAATAACAACAAGAAAGTGAACAAGATGAAGAAGCCAAGGCAACACAAAAGGCCTAGGATACAGAGGTTGACTGATAGAAATCCATCAAAGTAGATAAGAAGGCATAAGAAACTATCTATGAATCTAACAAAGAATAAGAGGTGCAAAATTAGAAGGACAAATAAGATGAGCTTAATTCCAAGGATAAATTATAATAAGAAAAAAATAGGGTGCAACTGTGTAGTAAAATTAGCTTAGTGAAGATGCCATGCACTCATGGTAGCAATTAGAGTAAGCTAAAAAGAAGGAAGAAGAACATGAAGTGTTATACCTAATTTGACTCCCTTTTATAGTGAAGGCATAAACACAAGTACAAGCACAAGTATAGGCATAAGCTATGGCTAAATAAGGTAAGGTTACTACCCTAAAGGAAGAAAATAAATAAGAATATGAATGTGTGTATATGTTTTAGGTAAAGGAAGATCAATAAAAATAGAAAGGTGAACAAGAAGAACTAAATAGGAAAGATGAGGAGTTCATAATAAAATATATTGAAGATGTTTCACAATAACTCAATATTGTAATAGAGGCCATGATGTAGAAAAAATAGGGACCTAAGATATAAAAAGATTAAGTAGAGTAGCTAGAACAAGAAGAATAACTAGTTGTAGCTCAAGTAGGTCCACATCTCCTAGAGATACCTTTTGGCTATGGGACATCCTAATTATGAGTGTTTAACACAACACCTTATCTCTCCCACTTGTGACTATGCCAAAACTAGAACCTTTAGTGACTATAAGCACATTAGCAGTACTCCCACTCAATCAGGAAACATCATTGGATGTCTCTAGACTCCTATTAAATAAACAACTTGAGGGTGCAATAGGATTCCAAAAGTAAATTGCATAGAAGGTTGCCTCTTTATAGTAAGAAATGGACCAATCAAAGGCTAATAATGTCTAGTTAAAGACTTGCCTCAATGAAGCTAAAATGATTATCTAGGATGTCTATCCCGAGTTGGTCACTCAAGTAATTGGGGGCCAAGTCATGTCTGACCAATGTAGACTCAAGACTCTAGTTTTTGAGTTAATCAAGGATTGGTCCATAACCCAAAAACTCCATGTAGTCAACATAATGGAATAAAATTTGAAGACCAAGGTTGCAACCTTCATCACTTTAGTGGAGGAGTACCAAGGCATGTTGGACACTATTGCATTATAATAAAAATAGGTTGCATGCAAATTTATAGGATATAAGAAACAACTACATCATTATTTAGCTAGTTCTAGTGTAGACTTCACCATTACCAAAATAACCATGGGAAGCCACACTACTTTTGGGGATGATAATAATGGAACATTCCAAGAGTTGCTTAATGTCAGGCATAATGTGTGTGATAACCTCCTCAATTAGCATAGTCAACATTTGCATAGTTTCTTCACTAGCATAGTTTCTAAGATCAACATCACATAGACAAGATGGAGTATCTAAATGGTGATATCCAATCTAGGGTCACCGACACAAAGGATGCCATGACTATAAATCAAAACATAGATCTCAAGTAGATCATTGGTTACCATGTTCCATTGTGTACCCTACTATGGATGATCTAAGAAGTCATGATGGACTATAATGATTATAAGACTAATTTGACTCCCTTTTATAGTGAAGTTTCCCAAATTTTCAACATACATATGTACAAGCCACCTTTAAAACTCTAGCATACCATCACTCAATGCAAGGTTACACTATCCAAGTCCAAGGACTCTTCTAGTCAATCATCATTTGCATCTATGCCACCTTCATCAAGTTAAGTATGTACAAGGTAGGAAATTTGTAAAAAAAATTATAGAATTTTTTATTAGGAATGACTTAGTAAGATAAGCAGGGCTAGATTGGTTGAAAACTTATAAAGGGTGGCCACCTAGTTATGCCAGCCTATTAAAAACTTGAAAGGGTGGTAGATTGGTATTTTACTTAGTTAAAAACCCAAGAGGGTGGATAGGTAGTTTGGAAGAGGTGAAAATTGGGAGTGATGCCTTGAGCGATTATTATGACTCTTACTGGTCTAACCACTTCTTCAACCTTGACCCACTTGTATAATTTTAAAGATCCTATGATATTATACTGAGATGAGACAACATTTTATGTTTGGGAAAGTGTTGGGAGAATAATTTGGATTGTGAATTTTTATAAGATATTTGTCTAATATCCATGTGTTATGTACTCATTTTATCATATATAAGTATATTTTGTCCTATCTCCATGACTTGTAATAGGTTATATCTCCATGAATTGTAATAGGTTAGAATATGAACATACTCTACTTTTGGCACTAAGTACGAGAAGAAGATAAATAGTCATAGATTGGAAATATATATATATATACACATACACTTGTGTTTGTAAGAAGATTATAGTTCCATTTTTAAAAATATCAATAGAGACTTATTTGGTTATGGTTACCTGTGTGGTTTCTTACTTTGTTCTTTATGTGAATTCTCATGTATAATTTTTACTTACTTTCTATCTAATTAAATCCATATACTCTATTTATGTTAATGAATCACTAGTTGTTCTCACCTCCTAATTAATGCATGATAATTCATACTTGTTATGTTTCTAATTTCTAACCTTTTGTATGAATATGATACACTATCCTATGCACTAAAGTATATCCCATCTATCCTCATCCTTAGAATGGTATAATGATTTAAGAACCTCTACTAAAAGACTTCATGAGGATAAGGATCACAAGAGGGTTAATATGGTAAACAAGAGGATTATTTAAGAGTTATGGGAGGAGATTCATCCACAAGACTTGACAAGGCATAATCAGGAATCAACTCAAGAAGGACTCCAAGATGGAATAAGCTTATTTTCTTGAGGAAGGGTAGGTGTAATTGGAAGGAAACTTGGAATACAATAAGTTTGACTAGGGGTAAGTGGAGATGGTTGAGATTTATTGACATGGATATCTTGATTCTCCCACCTCATTAACCTATATACCGACCATTAGATCATGGTTCTCATTTCACACAAATCATAGGTCATGACATACTTATTCTACTCTCCAACTACTACCCACCTACTTTTCAACATATGCACTATTTTCCTTATCTTTTCTATGAGGTGAAAAGGTATTACATCTCACTCTTTATCCCATACTCTCATCACACCTTCATAATCTAGTATATATGACTTGAATGCAAATAAGGATATGATAGGTGAAACATGATTTTGAGTTGGATATGGAATAGGAGGAGGTGAGTATGACTGATGCAAGTCTTGATAAGGCTACTAAGGACTATAGTTAGAGTAATAGTGAGGCTGATAAGGGTCACTTTAAAGTTGATATGCATCATCACACTCTTGACAAGATTAATCATAAGGCTAATAATACTCTAGGTAAGGATGATTAAACTCATAAAAAGGTTTATATGAGTCATGATACAGATCATATGGATCATGACCAGGTTGGTATAACTCATTATAAGGATGATAAAGAAACATAACATAGGAATTTTCCTCATCCACATCCATAAAACAACATCAGGATAGTGCAATGAAAATATAATTACATGGAAATTGTACCTAAACTAGTAAAAGTAGTTGATTAAGATTGGAGACACTAAATAATTCATGAATAATGTAGCTAAAATTTTAATTTCACTAAGACCAACACCAATCTATCATATTTGACATGCTAAAAACTATTGAATATTAGACTTGCACCCTTGTGAAGGTAGTTTTAGGTCTTCACAATCTGAAGGAACATGGAAAAAATCCTAGATTATGGGTGGCATACTATATGGATTGAATATTTATATTTTAATGGATATCTCCCTTGATGTATTATTAAGGATCCCTACTATATACTACCAACTTACAAAGAAAAAGAGAAGAAGGTAAACTGAAAGGAAAACATACCTAATTGGGGTGACACATAAAAATGTGACCTCCACTTGTGTAGTATGCACTAATAAGGTTTAATAAAAATATAAACCTAATTATATTTCTAAAATTAAAGCCTCCAAACATCAATGTTTCACATAAAATCTTAGGTTTGATGTATGACTAAAGGAAACTAGTCAATAGGTCTATCAAGGACACTGAAGAGAGCTCATACATGCCATACATATAAGATGATTGAGTAAATTTATTAAATGTATAATGATGATATAACACCTAATAATAGGTAAATATGAAAGGATAATATGAGAGGAATCTTGTACTATCATTGTCATTTTTCAACTAACCATGAAAATGCACTAAACACAAGCTTTGAGGAGGTATGAATCTAATATTATTCATTCAAAATAGGAAAGTAAAAGTTTTTTTCTAATAATTGAATTTATATAAATTAGGTTAATTATTTTTTTAATGCCTAACATAGGCTTACATATAGATAATATGAGTGAGGAGAGAGAGAGACAAGAGCCCACAAAACTAGGAAATGAAACCTTCACTTAATCTTCCTCAAATTGCTTTGTTTCACTTCATCAATTATTTTTTTTTCCTCCTCCAATAGTGGTGTATGGGTTCTTTATAAATTTTATTATAATCATTAATAAGTCTTGAAGAGGTCATCAAACTTTATTGGTGGAGTTTGATCAATAACACTGCTTAAATCCTTGCTTAGGAACCCTATATTCTTGGTTGAATATTTCTCTTGATTAGAAAAGGTCCTTTCCTTGAAATTAAGTATTAAATTCACATTAAAGTATTCATTTTAATTATTCCTATTATTAATTAATGAGGTATATCTAATTATTTTAGGTTGTTAGGACTCTTTGATGCAATATTGAGTTTGTCTCCTTGATAGACATTAGAAGGAAGGGGAGTGTGATTAGGAGTCCCTGAGAACCATTCAACCTTTGAATCCTTCCCAAAAAATTCATGAATCATTATTGTCTTAAAATTGTTGTGGAAGTTGATTAGTAACCTTGAGGATCTTTCTAAATTGTTCTTATGCATCAATTTGGGTGTTTTGACTACTTGAATCCTTCATGAGAAAAAAGACGTAGGAAAGAAAAATTGAGTTTTTTGCATTGGAAAAAGAAATATTCCACCATGTATGGATTATTAACATGAAAATAGACATAATAAAAATAATTTAAAGCCATAAAGTATTCTTAAAGATTAATTTTTTCTCGTTTTTCTTGCTAAAGCACCCATTCCTTGTAGCCATAAAAACCTATAAATCTCTTTATCCAAAAGATTTTAAAGACTAACATGGAAACTTGGGAAATTTTTTAAGTAGCCTCTATCTCATTACATCTCAAATCAAAATTTCATGAGCCAATTATAAGGGAATAACTCTTTTTCCTTAATTTTCTTCTCCAATTAGGCCTAATTATGCCTCCTAAGCCTAGAAAGAGATAATTGACTCCATAAAGATCCAAAAAATGTGAAATAACCAAAAATTATGTGATTCAGTTTACCTATGATATCAAAAACCTTAATATCAATTTTTGGGTCCTGAAACCCTGTGGAAGTATGCAAACCAAGAAACCACCTTGCCACCTAGTCTCATTTTGAGCTTGTTTGGGACTACCTTGGAAAATATGTCTGGTTTTATCACCTCTAAAATATCTTGTGAATTTTTTTTTAGATTTTATATATATAATACATCTAAAATGACCTCAACTAATGATTGGGAATTTCTCCCCTTTATAAGACACCTAAAAACACCAAAAATAGGGCATTTGTGGAGATCTTAACAAGTGACATCAACATAAAATTACATTTTAATAACATATTTAGAGTCATAAAAAACATCCAAGAGGTTTTAGGATAAAAAGATGTCATAAAATATGCATTTTAAGTCTTTTTCCATGACTAGTCACCATTAGGGTTTAAAAGAGGTTTAAGACCTATTTGGGGTCTTAATGATTGTTCATAAAGAAAAGACATCTAAATATACTCCTTCCACTTGTAAAACCTTGTTTACTAAATAAATTATCTATTCAAAATGTTTTATCTCCCCATTCTAAATGTGAAAGATAGTACGAGTATGTAAAGTTCCTTCTCATGTGGCTTGCTTAACATTCTTGAGCTTTGAGAGAGGTCAAATATGAGATATAGGTCTAAAACGTCATTCCCATTATTATAGGAGTTCATACACCTTAAAAAAATCCACTACATGATTATTAATTCTTTTTAAGTCTTTTTTATCCCTTTGTATGCTAATAGTGTACTAATTAGGGTATTTGGGATTTAGAGCATATCTCCTCATGATAGACCTCAAGGGAATTTGAATTGAATCCTAAAGTTTAGTGTCACTTGAAAGTGTATTTAAACCTTTTTCATTTTTTTATTTTCCTCAATATCTCCCCATGAGGTCTAAAAACTTATTTTTCTCTTTAAGACCAAATGGATGCCTTAGTCTCATAACTTCCCCTTACCAAATGAGTGGGCCAATTTTGAAACAAAATAATGGGTATGTACCCTATTTTTTTGACCTAAAGGAGATCATGGATGTATTTTTGAAAGCAATTACCACCCTCTGTAACAAATTTCAAAGCCTTATCATGCCTATAGAGCTCTCAAAAGACCAAATGTTGTCATAACTCATAAGGTCTACCTATGTGTAAAGAGATGAGGAAGGTGATACTTGCTTGAAAAGGTTCATTTTTTGACTCTACATGTTTCCTTGAGGTCTATTTTACTCATTTAATCCTTCATCAATATATTCCTTCATCACTTTTCTCTCACTTTTCTTGGTCACATGGTGCTCTTGCCCATAACTCTATCACTTTTTTCATTCTACCTAAAATGAGCACTTGATCAAGGTTTAATACCTTCATGAACATGAAATACCACCTCCTAATATCATTTTCAACTTTAATTCATCCTTAAATCTCCTCTTATACACTTAGGTACTATTTTCTCAAATAGATATGTAGGTAATAAGACTATTTATAGGTGCCTTTTTAGGATCATTTGATTGGATTTTGAAGTACCTAAAGATAATATTAAGTAAAATAGAAACTAAATAGGTGTGAATTCAGTTTAAAACTTATTAGTATATCATTAATATACACTAAACCCTTAAACATTTATTAAATATATCTCATTACTTAGCATAGACTAAATATAGGTTTATGACTTGACTGTATGTATCCTAAGACAAGACTTGTCAATGTTTCATGCCTCCATCATATATTCTGAGGGATCTATGGGATATTCATGACATTTTGAAATCCTTTTAAAATTTATTTCCTCCCTCTCAAATCTACTATCATCCCATATTCTATTTTAACCAAGCAAAAGCCTTACTTAAGAGTAAGCAAGACTATAGTGTTGACTGACTGTGTATAAAGTTTATAAACCTAGCTTGATCAATCCTCAAAATAATATTATTTGGCCTCCACATGATTTAATTAACTATTTGATATCTTAGGTATAACTCATAGTTATTTCCACAATCTTTGCTTATCACTTAGGCTCAAAAAAAACTATTTAACCTCTCACACACCACTTCCAAGGTACTATGCTTGACTGGGGTTATTCATTAGTGACTTTGGGTGAATTCTTGGTGTTTGAATATGTTATAATTTTATTAAGGTGGAGAAATATTTTTTTAAGACCTTTGAATGTCATGACATGATTTAAAACTAATGGTATCTTATTATAAGACTTCAAACTCCTTACTTATTTCTTCAACCTAAGGCTACACAGGTTGACAATGCCATCTCCTTGATTGACTATTTATTTTCACCAAGATGAATATATGTGGTTAAGAGGAAATAATTCATACTTATATAAAATAATTAAATTCATACACAACTCCATAATCTTATATTCCTCTACTTGGTCACCCATCTAACCTACTAATCAGACCCTTGCACTCTTGGTATCCGCATTATCCTTCACACATAATTAGGCCTAATTAGGTAGCTATACATTAAGGCTTTTTGTGTTTGATGTATGTTTATGTATATTAATTAGGTGAAATATATTATTATGACATGGTTATGATACTGCTATCATATTTTATAATCATAGGACCCCCTTACCTTTCTATCCCAAAAACTTCCTTAAGTAATCATTGAATAAATAGCTTGTACTTGGCTGTAGGTTTCCATTTCACCATTTATATTCACTTTGATATTATTATGTTTCCTTAAAATTATAAAATTTGTGTCAATATTTCTTAAATAATTAATTCAAATTACCAAACCCTCTTTATATTGGCCTACTCAAAAGGTTTATATTGCATACAAGTTTGACTATCAACCCAAAATACATGATTAAAGGTTATTGTTTATTTTAGGTGGATATTTTGAGTTGTTAAAATACATTGAGAATATTATTTAAAATACTTAATAAAATTTATTACATTTTTAGAGCATGCATAAACCCTTCAAACCTCCCTTCTCCACTATCATAAACCTTAAGCTTTGTAACTCTTAGCTAATTGTATCACTCCTAGTTGACTGTATCACTCCTTTGAGAGATTTTTTTATCATTATAAGGTATTTGAAATATCCTTGAATATGTTATACTTCACTATTACAAGATTCAATAAATCAGTGTTTATCTCCAAACTCACAACCTCCATTGTACTCTTACATCCAACTAGTGCTTTTAAACACTAAATAAGTAAATAAGCTGACTATATGTGAGATTTTAGGGTAGTTAAATATGTTTAATGTATCTAGAGATTCATATTCATGATAATAACATCCAAATGGACTTTTATATAGTTTTAAATCTCAGATTAGGATCAATGCTCATTCACACACTATAACTATGCCCTTTCATTAGCTTGAAATTGGACCAATTATCTAATTATCCACCTGTAGGTGTGTAATAAGACTATTAATTATATACTAAGTATTGAACTTGTTATTATAACTAATTATGAAGATTTAAGGATTCAAAATATTTTATAAGGGTTGAATTCACTCTGTTATATGGTTTGTATAATTCCTCTAACATTTTCAAGCCACTTGTCCTTGCTCCTTCTATACAAAACCTATAGGTGGATATTTAGGGTAATGAACTTAGTTAAATCCTTAACAATATCATGATTGTAAATAGTAAAATAGGTGATATCCAATGAGTTAATTAACCTATAATCATTTTCCTTGAGGTTAAATATTTTTTTTAGCTTACTCTAGTGTTAATTAGGTGTTGATCTTAGTCCAAAATGTAGACCTATAGGCTTATGGTCTATAGTTCACTATGGACTATTTAGGTCTACATAGAGGGAATATTTAACTTCTTGAACTCATAAACCTTTTAAAACCTCTACACCTCATTTTGAATGTTTTAATGGCATGCAAAGGCTTATGATAATGCATCACATCACCTCCAACTCACATAGTGATCTTGTATGCACTGTATATATAGTCCACCAATGCAAAAGGTCTATGAATGGTATACATCATCTAGTCAATTAGAAACAACTTGGGTGATGGTAATTAAGTATTAAATGACAATTTGAATGCATCAATACATATATCAAGTCTTTTCATGGGTAATGAACATCTTCAAAACACTCTATAGTCTATACAACTCGCACATGGATGAAACACTTGTGGTCTTCATTGAAAATGTGCATTTGAGATCTTATATTCACTTTTGTTTACTTAAAATGATTAAATATCATATAATAACATCACACCATGATGTATCAATGGAATTTCAGCTAAAAAATAGAAACCAAAACTCCATTGGACTATGCAAACCTTGACAATGTTTGAAAGAGCAAACACACTTGAAGAATATGGAACAAAGACCATATCAAATAAAATATCATGAAATACATGAAACTTAGGTATATTTCATGAGAAATAAAACATTATAAACCTTTGATAGTGCCCTCCATGAAGAAAAAATAGAGTTTTGTAGCAGAATTCACTAAAGCACCCTGTACACCAAGACATTCTTCTTCCAAATGAAAGCACGACATAGAGATTATTTGGATGATTAAAATAACATTAAAAGTATATCCATGAAATTTAAATACCACCATAAAAATCATTCCTTTCCATATATTTCCGAAGATAAAAAATAGGTGCAAGAATAGACCACTCTTGGATGAATAGGCCATAGTGACCTATTGTCACTCTTACCATTTTTCATAAATAATGATCCAAAAATATGAAAAAAAATTAAACTTATTTCAATATTATTATTACCCCTAATAGTTTCCAAAGTTTCATCTCTCTCTCTCTCTCTCTCTCTCTCTCTCTCTCTCTCTCTCTCTCTCTCTCTCTCTCTCTCTCTCTCTCTCTCTCTCTCTCTCCTATCTGTACCAAACACCTAAAAACTACCCTTCTAGAGTTTCCAACAAGGTCAATATAAGAGATAAATTGGTTTTTTTCATTATGAGAGCTAAAACCTATTAAAAATTATTTTTTTGACATTTTAATGGACAAATAAGGTTCTGAAGATTCTTGAAGGTCAATTTTTTATCGAATAACTATATGAATGGCCTCAAAACATGCTTTTTAGCACTGAAACTATTAGAATCATTTAATAATCTTGATTGAACTATTGAAAATGTATACAATGGATATTTTAATGCATAAATAAGTAAACCATGTCTTTAAAAATAAAATTTTTAGGTGGTATGGGTGATAATTTGATGTGTGAGATCATAATTGTCAACAATTATCACTTACATTAATTGAAAAAAATATAGTGTTATTATTTCATTCAAGAATATGTTTTATTCCATCCTAATGTATCATAAAAGAGGTACCTATAAAGGAATATTTAAATAGATACCTTATCCACCAAACCCATCTCCATCAAAATTTAAATAATAATACTTTCAAGTATACCCTGTGAAATACATCTTAGTTTTAAATAATATTTTTTTAAAAACCACCAATTGTATCCATATTTATAATAAAGTAATTTACCATTTAAAATTTAAAATTAACACATTATATTAACATATAATAATATTAACACATTACCTTTTCTCACCTTAAAATTTAAATATGATACATGTATAGGTTTTATGCCTTGAAGCTATCTCCTAAGCGACCTCTCTCATATAAATGATATTATTTTATAGCCCAAATATTGTATCCAAATTTATAATATATTTTAATTTTATAATTTATGTCATCATATTCCATAATATCTTAATTTAGATTTATCCAGCTATTTTTAACTTAATAGGTAAATATATATACTTTGAATAAAATTTTATGTTCCATCCCAAGGTATCTACAAAGAAGTATTTAAATATTTTTTCAATTTTTTAAAAAATATAAATATTATAGGTTTTATAAACAAAAACATAGTAGTACAAACTTAACAATGTCAATCTTTTACTATTTTTACCTTACATGACTTTTACATACACATATTGATCTTACACACCCTTCTCTCTTATCTAATTATCTTCTATGGGTTTGACCTTAATGATTTTCTATAAGTAGCCTACAATAATTTCATGCCTAACATGATTATTAATATATTTTAACAATCAAATCACTTATTATATATTTATAAACACCTCTAACCATACATAAATGACTTAAAATTCTATAAATAGTCCACCTCCACAAGATTTGTATACATGCCAAAAATGGTCATTTTCGTAATTTAAATCATATTTATGGGTCAAATCATAAATTTTATATTTTTGTGGCATTAAAATTTTCACAAATAGTCCTATATAAATATATAATATGTCTAAGCATATTACCTATATATAATGTATCAATCAAATACTAATCAAGCCTATTATATCACTTACACAATAAGATACCCTAGACTAAAAAATCATAAATCAATCACAAGGATAAGCCCATAGAGATGTCTTAATCACCAAAGCAAAGTTAAGTTACCATTGTAAAGTATTGGTAACTATATTAAAATTTGTATCCACACCAATGGATCATGGTTGCACACATACACTTAAATGGAAAATATACATGTGGTTTGATTTACCTCCATGAAAATATAAGATATGTAGGTAGTGATCAAACATTAATTATGGAGTGGTTAAGGTAAATTTTACCCACCACTCTTCCCCATTTTAAAAATTTAACCTAGTTTTAAAAGCGGAGCTAGGGTTTTAAAGTGAAGGAGAATGGTTTGATAGGATTAACATACACAATGAAATATTGATATCACACAAGAATATCATTTAAAATTAGGGGATAAAAATTATGCCAAAATAGTGAGCCACATGAATAATGGATTAAATTAATAAAAAAAAAACACTTATATATGGTATGGGCATCCAAATCCCAGTAGACTCATTCCTATAGATCTAGGTACCTAGTTTCTATTAATGAGTGAATTCAGATCCATATTTAGTCCTTCCTTCCACCTACATATAGTTTTAGACTAGAAAAAAAATTAGCAAGCTATGCACCATAATATTATTATCACTTTCCATAGATGATAAATTATAACTATTCAATCATCCTCTACTATAGAATTTAAATTTTTGTGTTATTACTATATATTATAAAATTTGAACAATCTCCAATTTTATCTTATTTAGTCAATTAATCCAAAATAAGGTAAAATATATTGGTGAAACTACTTCTTATATTTAGAATGTCAAACCCTAAGTTTTCCATTATGGTTTCATAATTCTTCATTAGGGTTTTATATTTATGTGGTAGTGTTTAAAATATGATTTTTTCATTCCTCATATATTAAGGAAATATATATTTTTCCCCTCAAACCTAGCCGTATTTATATTTTCATGATATTATTCTATTCCATCTAATAAGGCTAGATCAATTTTACCTCTTAATAAAAGTGATATGTTAAGTGGTGTTGGAATTAAGCATATTCCTTGTATTCAAATTAAAATGGATAAAATAACTAAAATGTAAATTCCTTCTTGTTCTTCTTCTTTTGATGAAAATGCTGATAATGAAAATGTAGAAGTAAAACAACATATTATCAATGATGAAATTAATGATCTACAAAATTATAATCAAGATAATAATTAATACCAAGATATAATCCATCTTGATGACATTAATGGGGTAGATCCTAAATTTTTAAGCCTTGGCTACTTTTTGAAATTGAGTTCGTTAACAATCTAATGACTTGGATAAGGTCTTAAAGGTAATCCAAGAGGTTAAAAGCTGACAAAAGGATAAGGTTAAACATTTTAAGAATAATATAATCAATTTAATGCTATTAATCTACTTTTTATAGGTATTGGATATATAATAGGTGCTTATACTACTACCACCACCACTACTATTCATATGTCTACACCTATAGTTACAAATGTGATACCCACTCTTAGTGTGAGGGAAACATAATATTTTACTTATATTACAATACCTATTATATAAAAAAAACTACGTTCATACTATGATCACTACTAATTTTACATCATCATCAATTCCTACTAAAAAATCTCTCATGTAGAATATTATAGATCTACAAGATAAGGTGTTACCATTAGAGTAGGGTGTTTCTAAAGTGATTCAATTGAGTAATTTTTAGGCATTAATTCATAATCCATTAACCCCAATATATTTTAAATTATCTCTTACCTATAGTTTTTGTACCTCCTAATATTACATATATGGTTATAAAGGTGATCCAGAGTAACACCTATGATCTTTTCACATAACTTGTTTAGACTATGCTAGAGTAGGGTGCTTCTAGAGTGATTCATTTGACTGATTATTAGGCAATGATTCAAAATCCATTAGCCATAATATATTTTAAATGATCCCTTACCTATAGGGTTTTTATCTCCTAATATTACACATATGATTATAAATGTGATCTGGAGTAACACCTATGAGCTTTTCACACAACTTGTTTGGACTATGCCTCTAATGACATGTTTTTGCCAATGTATTTATAATAAAAATTAAAAATTATGATTTTAATTGGTTATATAAAATTTATTTTGTGTAAAAAACCAATTGGATTTTACCAAAATATAGTAAATAATTTTTTTTAACAACCCCACTAGGTTATACAAGAATATAGTATTTAAAAAAAATTAAATACACATATTCAACTTACATATTTTAGTATGAGAAATCTAATTAGTGATATTTAACTAACTAAATCAATTTATTTAACCATAATATTTATAGATAATCCACTTAGATAATGATCACCATAAATAGATATATCAAATCATGAAGAATGTTGAATAAATAATAAATATTGCATCTAAATCATTAATGAAATAATCCAATTTTAGCCACAACTGATACAACATTACAACCACTGTTGTAGAAGTATAATTAATAAATATTTATTTTTTATCAAACAATGATATCTCAAAAATTAATACATGATACAAATATCCATGACTCAAGAGTCTCCATGACTCAAGTATCAATCTATAATCTCAAGTGTAGCCTCTAGTGTAGTACTCTAGCTAGGAGGAAGAGCATAATCTGAGTAATTTTCCACACCAACCATGAACCATAGATCCACAAACTATCTCACAATAACAAAATGGACCTGTCTTCATGGTTGGGTAGATAATGATGGTGCATGAATCCAAAGTGACAAGCTAGAACATGTGTACTATAGATATCTAATATATGATGTGTACCATAAATAAATTTATTCTAACATGATATCGCATAAACATGAAAACTATATCAACTTATGAAATGACTATGTTTAATTATAAACATTACTTTGGCCAAATATTTCAATAATTAATGATCTCTAGGACCAGTAAATTTCATAGACAACACTCAATGGGATTACACCTCATCTCGCATTTATGAGATTAATTAATTTAATGGAATCCATCCACTACTTATTTATAGTCATAAATGTGAAATTTGATTAAAATATATAAAAATATAAAAATGAATAGATTCATTTGAAATATTTCCCTTTAGCCAATAAAAATATGCTAAATACAAAAATATCAAATACACACACTTAGTCCATCAAATGTAATGTAATGAATCCAATAACATCTAGTTTATTATTGAATAATAAACATAATAAAAAATAGTTCTTAATATAAAATACCATTTGGGTAATTATTTATCTAGATTATTAGGTACCCTAATCACAAAATAACTTATAATGTTATTTCATCCCTGAAAAAAACATTAAAACATATGATTATTTATTTATTCATATTCCACACATATACAAAATCTATTCAAAAACATATTAATATGTTCTTTATTTAAAACCCTTAAATACCTTATTTGAATGCTTTTAAACAAACATCAAAATATATGCAAAAACCCATTTTCACCCAAGTATGGTAATAATGTTTTTACGCGCGCGCGCGCGCGCACACACACACACACACACACACACACACAAAACTCTCAAGTATAATTTCAATACAGTACAATTATTTTATTTTATATAGTGTACTCTAAGAATACATCCTCTGTCAATTATTCTAGAGTATTCCATTTACTCTAAGTATACATATAGTTAATAAAATAGTCTCAATACTCTTTTATATTTTGAATAAATCCCAATTAACTTGATTGACTAAAAACATAAAGAATTGCATGTGAATTACCATTCATACACATCAAACCAATTTTAATTCAATTCAATTTTCTTAAATCAGTTAAATAATTTAATTCATATCAACATTTAAATTACTTGCATATAAATATGATTAAAACATACACTCAGCCGAATATGTTCAACTTGAGATTTCTAATATAATAACTCAATCTCTACCACATAAACATTTTCATGCAAAATATATATTAAACCACATACCCAGTCCTTTCATCAACTATGCAAAACTCTCATTCAAAATTATATACTAATTTTAATATGTATAATAATACACATATAGAGCTAGACATTTTCATAATTAATATACAATGAATTCAATTGAAATCATAAACTTAGCCAAAACACACACACACACACACACACACACACACACACACATATATATATGTAAGTAAAATCTAATGGGATTGTTATAGTAAATGGAAAGTTAATGTAATGAAATTAATATACCACTATAGTAGACTCACAATATGAATAAAATAATGAAGCATATTATTAAGCCACCTTGAAAAAAGAACCTTCAAAACCTTATATATATATATATATATATATATATATATATATATATAATGCATAAAGCCAAGTACACAAATAAATATACATTCACCTACCTTATATGGGCTTATATTTTATGACTTTACCCATTTTTTCCAAAACACATATATGTATAAGTATGTAGGTTATCGTATTCATAACAGAGTCAAATATAAATACCAAAATTTTGATTTATAATTTACAAATTCATTTGAAATCTGAAGTAAACAAAATTTCATTCAAAAACCAAAACTTTGAATTCATCTATTTATACACCATACAACTGATTATATCTAAAACATTTTTTTTGAAATCTCCTAATTTTCAATATGTGTGTGTGTGTGTGTGTGTGCACGCGCCCGCACACGCACTTGTGTGTGTGTGTGTGTGTGTGTGTGTGTGTGTGTGTGTGTGTGTGTGTGTGTGTGTGTGTGTGTGTGTGTGTGTGTGTTTGTCTATTTGATTAGATACAAATCAAATCTATATGTGTATGTGTCTTCATAGTCCATTTTTGTATAAATAACCCATACATCTATACCCAAAAATTTAACTAGGTTTATACAAAGTCTAGTCCCTCATACAACCCAAATTTTAATATATTTTCTTTAGTGCCTTAATGAATATATAACTTAACTAGTTCAAAAAAAACTAAGCCTAAGGAAAAATATAAGATACCATTTTACATAAATAATCATTAATTAATTATCATGGATTTTTGTATTTAATTTGAAATAAAATAAAGCTTACCCATTCCACTAGGTTTACCCTAGGTAGGATGTAGGGTTATGTGGAGGGTTGAGCATTCCACAGCTACATATAGCCCCTTTAAATTTTATAAAAAATTTATAAATAAATGAAAAACTTATTAAACTTTTTAAATTCTAAAATCCATCTAACACAACACATAGTAATGATAATAATAATGCCAAAAAGTCATATTTACTCTTTTCTCCCCTAGATCAAACTCTCCTCTTTTTACCTGCTACTTCTTGTAAGCAATCCTCATATTCCTCCTTTTATTTATTATTTTCAATCACCTCAATTTACATAAAATTATCCTCCATTATTGATAGATAAAAATGACTTAAAATATGCATGCCAAAATAACTCAATACAAACCCCACTATGCTACAATCCACCACCATTTCTCATGCATCCAATAACCAAACTTGTAAAATATTTTTTTTACTAAGAATGATTATTAACTGGAATAAATGAGATATTAGAGACTTTAATCATCTCAAAACTTCACAGTGACTGATTAAAATAATCATTATGTATCTTAAATAATATATCCATGACTTTTAACTTAATCAAATCAAGCATCGACTTCACTTAGTCTATACAAACTGACTAAATGACAAGTCCATCATCTATATTATTCCATGAAAAATAAGTTAATTAACCTAATAAATATATTTCAAAGGTGAAAAATATATGAATTTAAAATACTATGTTAATTATTACCAAGTCATCAAAAATCAAGCACTATGCATTCAACTTTAAACTATAAGTTAACCCTTTAGGTTTAAATAATAACCATGGAATTTAACAAACAATTAAACAAAAACAATGATGTTTATATAATTATTTCACAATGATATTATCTATAACACTTACATTAGATTATGTTTATTTACTAAGAACTATACTCAATTAGAAACATAAATCTCATTTTACCATGCCAAAACCATTCATTAATACTTAACAAAGAGATTATAATTCATCATGTCTTTTATAGGTTTATGTAACTATTAGAATTGATAATAATAATAACCTTACAAACATAAATAGTCACTTGTAAACTTACTTAGCTAAGTAATAGCATACATATATTATTTATACAAAGAATCCAAATAAACAATGTTAAACAAATATCTAGCTATGTGCAATACAGTGGTAAATCACATTAAACTTAATAAGTATCCATTTATCAAATCAACTAACCAATAACATCAACAACTAGATTATTAAAATCACGTAATCACATAAAATTATTTGAGAATAGAAAAGATCACAACAAACATTCATAATAAAAAACAAAGCATACCAGAACTATCTACTCAAATAATCTATCACATAACATGATATACTACTGTGGTGTGTGCATGGGTTTCTAGTTTCTCTCTCCATCATCCCCCAATGTCTCCATCTACAACATTCTCTCTTATGATACTCTCCATCCATCATACTCCAAGGGATAGATCTATCCTGCATCCACCTCAAAAAAATGAAGGTAGTTAGCCTAAAACATAATTATATCTATAAACTACTATTGTATAATTAATAAACATGATCATAATATGAAGTGTATAAAAGTACAACTATCTCATAGAAAACCAATCATATAAATCAAGAAACATATAACTATCCCATAATCACTATATGATGTAAATATTAATCAAGTAATAGTTAATAAGATAAAAATCATAATAATCTATGGATCAAATAGGTTATTAAGCTTAGAGACAAATCAATAAGTGACATCCTTCCCCCTAAATTTGGTCATCATCTTGATGACATTTATTCAAACACAAGTTCTAAATGTAAAAATAATATAATATGAAGCAACAAATCAAGAAAACAAATGTGTAAAAGCTTTTAAAACACATCATAGTCCTCCAAAGTGACACTATTTTTAGAATATTGGTCTCACTAGACCTTGCACTATGACACTTATTTATTATTTAAACTAATTTTGTGAGTGTCAACTATTTTTATTGGTTATACCATGACCACCTCAAGATCTATAACTTGAAAATCATTCCAATCCAACACATGTGAAGGATAAGAAACATACTTTTTAAGTAAGACACATGGAAGACATTATGCAAAAGAGATAGAGTTGGTGGAAACATAATCATATACACTATAGGATTGACCACTTCCACAAACTTGAAGGGTCCCATAGATCTCAGTGAATGTTTAGTAGACTTACTAAATTTAATCAAGATTTTCTAAGGCTTAACCCATAGAAACACTTTATCACCTATATAAAGTTACCTTGCTATTTTCTTCTGATCAACATAAATTTTTTTATCTATCATTGGCCTCAACCATCCTCTACCTGATTGTCCTAACTTTATCTTCTATTTCTAAAATCATCTTAGGTCCAAAGAATACAATGTCTTCTAACATATCCTAATTGATTGGTGTTATACACCTCCTTTTATACAATGACTCAAATGAATCCATATTCAATAATGATTGGTATGAGTTAGTTTAAGAAAACTCAACCAATGTAAGGTACTCATCCCACTTGTATTATTTATCTATGCAATACATACAAAGGAGATATTTTAAAACTTTGTTAACTCATTTTATTTGTCCATTTATATGTGGGTAATAAGTACTACTAAAATTCAACTATATACCTAGAGTTGAATTTAGAGTCAACAAAAACCTAAAAGTCATCCTCAAATATTGATCTAAAATGATCTTCTCTAAAAAACCATGCAATCGATACACCTCCTTCAAAAATCTCTTCGTAAACATAGGTGTATCATCTATCAAACCAGGTATGAATTAGGATACCTTGGTTAGTTTTTCAACTAAAATGAAGATCATATCATGTCATTTATATGATAATAACAACCCTTTGATGAATTCAATGCTAATCACCTACCACTTCTATTTTAGTATATTGTGTGGATATATCAATCCATCTAGATACACATGTTAATATTTCACACATTGATATTCCAGACAATGAGACACAAAATCAATTGCATCTTTCTTGATTCCTTTCCAAAAATAGAGTGCTTTAATCTCAACCATGATCTTGGTTACTCTGGGATGTCTTGAATATGGGGCATTTTGCATTTACCTTATCACCATGTTCTTTATATTCTCTCTATCAGTCACATACATCCTACCATTGTACCAAAAAAGACCATCACTATATTTTTAATCCCTTATACCCAAGATTCTAAGCATTCTCAAACAATGCTTTCCTAACCTGATCATAAAATTCATCTCCTAGTAAGAATTTTATTACCTAATCTCAAAAAGTACTCCTAATAGTAGCCACAAATGCTATGTACCTCCTATAACTTAGAGCATCAAATATATATTCTCCTTTGATATAATTAATATCAAAATCATAATCAGATATGAAAATTAACCATCATCTTTGATTAGCATTTAGGTTTGGTTGGGTGAAAATGTACTTGAGTCCTAAGTTATCAGTTTTGAGATCAAATGGTTTCCCGTATAGATAATTTCTCAAAACTTTCAAATCATTCAAAATTGATGAAAGTTTTAGTTCATGAGGGGAATAATTCATCACATATGGATTTAGTTTCCTAGACTCATAGGATACCACTAAGCCATCATGCATAATAACTCCTCCAAGTCCATCCCTAGATGCATAGGTGATCACTGAGAATTGACATTGGCATCAAGAACTCTTAACACTGGTGCTAAATTAATCCTACTTTATAGTTATTGAAATGATATCTCCCACTTATCTAACTAGATAAAACTCTAATTATTTTGTTGAAGAGAGGTAAGTAGATTAACTATCTTAGAGCAAATTATAACTAATTTCCTATAATAGCTTGCTAATCCCATGAAACTCCTTACCTCATGCACATTATTTGGTGCTAGATACTCCATTGTGGCTCTTATATTTATTAGATCCACTAAAATACCATCCAAAGATATAATAAATCTTAGATACTACACTTTCCTTTGGAAAAATACACACTTATAAAACATACCATACAACTTATGCTTTCATAAACATTACAAAACTAGTTCCAAATAAATGAGGATGTCATCTATAAATACTAAACCAAAGTGATCCAAATTATATTTAAACACACTTTTTATAAGATTCATAAATGTTGTTGGAGCATTTGTTAATCCAAATGGTAACACTATGAACTTGTAGTGTCCATATCTAGTTTTGAATGTTGTTTTTGGAATATCCTCTTCATGGATTCTCAATTGATGATACCTTGATCTAAGATAAAGCTTATAAAATACTAAAACCCCTCACATTAGATCAAAGAGATCATCAATGCATGTAAATAGATATTTTTTCTTGATCATTGCTTTCTTCAACATCCTATAATCTATAAATAGGTGAAGAATGCCATCCTTATTGACAAAGACAACTAGTGTACCCTCAGGTGACACATTTTGTAGAATCATATCTTTTAATAAAAAATCTTAAATTTATGCCTTTAAGTCAACCAATTTAGTGGTTATCATTTTGTATGGTGCCTTAAACCATGGTTTTGTTCTAGGTATGATATCAATTGAGAAATAAAACTCATGCTTGGGTGGAAATCCTCATAATTCTTTTAGAAACACATCATTAAAGTTTCTTATAAAAAAATAATCTTTAATGGATGGTTCCTTAGACTCCTCCATCTAATTTATCTTAACTATAACTTCTTGGAATCCTTATTTTTGAAACTTTCTTGAGTTGAATAATATAAATCTACCTTAGCTTCAACTCCCTTTTCTCATTCTGAAGTTGTATTTGGTTTCCAAAATCATCTTGACACTCAATCTTTTTAAGATAATAATAAACCTTGAATTTATGCTTCATAAGCCAATTGAAACCTAGGATCACATAATATGACCCTAAAGGTACTACAAAAATATCCACTATTATAGTGAATCTAGGAAACCTCATCTCTAATTCAAGTAAACATTTATCAACTTTGACCTTAGACTTATTCCCATACCATAGAGACCATGTATCTACCATAACTCTAGATTTTATAGATAATTTACTAAGAATTCTAGGAGCAATGAAAAATTTTGTAACTCTTGTGTTAGTCAAAATAGAAATTAGATGATTGAACAAAATACCTAATAGTTGTATGGGTAAAGCTTGATACTTGGCATGATGATTGTCAACAACTACTTGAATCTAATACTTGAATATACATTACTAAGAATTAGAACTCTTGTTCTTTGACTTTTTCTAAGGACACTCTTGATCATATAATGGTCTCACCTCCACATTTGAAGCAACCTCCAATTAGTTCTTTCTTGTAAGACTATTGGTTTCCATTGAATCCACCCTTGAAACCATTAACATGTTTCCTATTACCTAAACCACTTTTAAACTTGACATTCTAGTTATTAAACTAACTCTTAGAGTCTCCACTCCTCTGCTTTCATTTTTTTTTTAAAGTTGGTTTAGAACTTCCAAACTTATATTTAAACTTATCTCTAACTTGGGCAAGAGATTTTAATTTTTTCTCATGCTTGACTACCTTCTCAAACACCTAATCCATGGTAGATAGACCATGCATATCTACTTCACAACCAATTTGGGGTTTTAATCTCATGATGAATTTCTTAATCTTGAACCTCTCATCTGATTAATACTAAGGTACATACTTAAGGAGATTGGTGAATTACTTTTAGTATTAATTTATTGATAAGCCCCTTTTTTAAGATACTAAAAATCTATAAGATTTTTATTGAAGTAAAATTATGGAAGCCATTATGACCTAAATAGTATCATAAACTATACCCAAGTGGTGTTGGTTGAGTCAAGGTTCATCTCAAGCTTCTTGTTTGCTAACCAAGTTGATGCCTCACCAACAAGTTGATAATCTCCCTAGATTGCTTTTGTGACTTCAACATAATTTTGAATCTTTAAATATTTCTCCATTTCTATCAACCATGCTTCAGCTCTATCTCCTAATACATTTCCATCAAACTTAGGTGGATTTACCTTTTCATATCATGTGCCAACTCTATAGCTACTCAAGCTCTCACATCTTGTATCACTTCATCATGCCTCTACTCTTAAGGATGTTCCAACTCAATAAAATGCTCTTCAAGTTTCTCTTGAGCATTCTACTCTTCATGTCCATGTAATTCCTATCCTAAGACCATGATTCAGTCCCTAGTATCTTGTATGGTTGTGAATATTTGGTCTAATTTCATAGCTTAATCAATAGTGAACTAATTTTGATCAAAAGGGTGATTGGTATTCAAATTACCCTCACATCGTAATCTAGCATGCACCATTGTTATTCTTAATTAATAAGAGAAAAATTTTGTGTTAGTGGACACATTAAATCCTAGAGTTTGAGACTTATTAATATTCTTGTCCCAAAAATCTCATTACATCTAACACCCTAAGGAAGACCCCTTTATTTTTTAGGAAAAACCTTGAATCCTCCAAAAACACATCATTCCCTTTACCTTGTAGAATCCATAACTATAGATGTAATTTGTACCTATGCAAAATTACTTCAGAAGTTTTAGGTCCTACATAGCACCAAAATCAAAAACTATAGAATCCAAAACTCACCATTCACTTTGCACATTATTGAATGTGAAAAATGCATGGTAGGATTTAGATCCCACCATCTAACCAATCTAGTAGAATTTGGAACTTTGCATACACTTTACACATTTTCATATTATGTAATGTACATGATAGGCTCTACATCCCACCAAGCCTTTAATGAAATGTGAGACTTTAAGTGTACATTACACATTTACAAACATGTAAGGTGCACCATGGTATCCACATTTTGCCAACACTTACCAATTTGTAACACCAAGAGATGCAAAACCTTGAGTACACTTTACATGTTCTAAATGTGCAAAGTTTCCCATGGGTTCCATAGTTTGCTAAAGCCTACCATCTCATCTATGGAGAGTGGAATTACTTCAAGCATGTCCAAAATCCACCAACCCACAAAATCCCTTCTTGAGGAATGTATAACTTGAAGTGTACATTGCATGTTCTCAACATGCAAATTAAAAATTGAGTCTCGCTTATCACCAAGAGTAACCTTTTCATGGAAATAAATCCATTCTAGCATGATATCACAAAAACATGAAAACTATATCAACTTATGAAATGACAATGTTGAACTATAAATATTACTTTTTCCAAAGCTTTCAATAATTGATGATCTTTAGGATCAGTCAATTTCATACACACCACTCAATTAGATTACACCTCATCTTGTATTGATTCTGATAATTAATCTACTAGAATCTATGTAATACTTATTTATAGTCATAAATGAAATATTTCATTAAAATATATAATAATATAAAAACTAACAAATTTATTTCCAATATTTCCCTTTAGCCTATAAAAAATAATAACTATAGATATATCAAATACACATTGTTAATCCATCAAATGTAATGTAATAAATCTAATATCATCTAATTTATTACTGAACAATAAACAAAATAAACAAATAGTCCTTAATATAATATACCATCCAAGAAATGATTTATCTAGACTGCTAGTTACCCTAATCACAAAGTAACTCATAATGATATTTATCCTTGAAATAAACATTAAAACATAGTGTTCATGTGGGTTCTATGCACAACTTAGAGAATTTTTAAATGAGGTAACCTCTAACATTTTAGGATCTTTTTATAACTAGGTTCCACTTTAGATCAAGAGTTATAGGCATGTGGTTAGAACAACTATGTGGTGGAATAGTAGGTTGAGTCTATGGGTTATTTAACCAATTTTGTATGTAGATGCATGGATTCTAATAAAATATGATAAATCACTAGGTGAATTAGATCGGTAAAAAACTAATCTATTTTGGGTATATCTCAAAGAAACATTAAAAAGAGGGAATGGTAAGGTAGAAATAATGATTCTATGTCTTTAAAATTGAATTACTTAGTCTAACTCTTTGGTGGAGAAGTATCTCAAGAACCAGTGTATATTATTTTTAGCTTTTGGACACTCATGAATAAACATGGATAGAAGTCCATGTATTCATATCTAGGGTGATTATTAGTCTCAAATAAAGGTTGATATTATTAAGGATGTTGTTGCATGCCTTCATACAAGAGATTATAGCTCAAACCCAAAAAGTTGTCTTGAGTAGTTGTAGCTCACACCTAGAGTATTATATCAAATGAAACACTTCTACACACTTTGGATTATCGATGTAACCTATATCAACTATCTAAATAAATGAAACATATCAATATTTAATAGTTATTACACATCTAAGACTAACATTCATTGATATAATAGTTAGATTCATCCATATGATTGACACACATCTAAATTATTGAATCAATGCAAATAAAAACTTCAAATTCCTTAACATAAAAAGGGAAGAAGAAAGAACAAACATAGTTGCATGAAAATCAAATCCTTGATTTGTTCATGTATTTCGTATAATAACTTTGACCTTTAAAAACTAAGTTTTGCATGTATATATAGATGTTGGGGAAGGAATCTCCTCATCCTCCAAGATTAAAACACTTCATTTACATACTGATAAACTATAAGATAAGTCTTTGTTACATATCAATGTCTTACGTATATATCATTAATGAAACATGTACATAATGTTAAAAGATTCAGTTAATTACAACATACATACATACATACATACACACATACATACATGTGTGTGTGTGTGTGTGTGTGTGTGTGTGTGTGTGTGTGTGTGTGTGTGTGTGTGTGTGTGTATACATATATATCTACATATACATTTATATTTGTATACACACACACACACACACACACACACACACACACACACACATACATACATACATACATACATATATATATATATATATATATATGTATGTATGTATGTATGTATGTATGTACATATATGTATGTAGACATACACATATATATGTGTGTGTGTGTGTGTGTGTGTGTGTGTGTGTGTGTGTGTGTGTGTGTGTGTGTATATATGTATATGTGTGTGTGTGTATATATGTATATGTGTGTGTGTGTATATATATATACACATACATATACATACATGTATATATATGTATGTGTGTGTGTGTGTGTGTGTGTGTGTGTGTGTGAAACTAGGAATTTACTTTTTGGTTATGACCACTGCATGGAAAATTTACAAAATTAGGCTTTATATAAACTACCTCTTTCTTAACTTATCTCAAAACTATAGTATTACTAGCGGTTGATGAAGTAGTGACTGGAGTAGTACTTGAAAATGCACTAGATGATAGAACTATTGTCACTATGGGAACTATAGTGTAAGGTTATTTTGATATGGTTGTTATTGTTGGAATTATTGGTAGATTTGGTATTCTTGAAATAACAAGGGGAATTTTTTGGGCTTATTTATTCTTTCCATCCAATTCTTGGTAGTGTTTTTTTCCTTAGTGTGTTGTGCTTGGATTATATTCATATCTAGGAGTTGTTGCCTAGTCACCATGCTTGCCTACATCATTAGTTTATTATGCTCTAACTTGGTTTCTCTAAATATAACCTTGAACACTTACACTTATATCACCTTCTTACTTGATGCACTCAATTTAGACTCAATGTCTTCTAGGATCTTATGGTGGTAGATTATAAGGTTTTCCATATACACCTTGGTTGATAAATAAAAGAGGGACTCAAACATAATGTTGTAGACATATATCAACTCTCTCTTCTAGATAATTAATCATGATAAAGCCACCAAGGATGAGCTTAAGAGTAAGGTTGATTAGTTTATTGAATCACTCAACCAATTCATAAATCTTGATGAAACATCACAACAACCATAGGCAGTGCAACTAATCAGTCCATATCAAGTTAAAATTGATTTTGTATAAGATATTTCTCACATGGGTAGGGCTAAAAATTAATGCTATGAGGAAATGATCACAAAAGGTAAAAAATTATTTTATCCATGATAAATAATTATGGAGTCATCATAGAAAGAAAAGAGATTTTGAAGGAGTAGATTAATAGCTATGAAGGAGAAATTTAGCTCTTAAATATGTATTATCCCAAATTGATAGCCATAAAATTAATTAACATGAATACCCTTATTATTGAGAAAAAATTAAAGGATGATGCCAGGCATGAAAAACTACACAAGGCTACTCAATTTTGGATTAGAGTACTGATAGAGTTTGCAGAGTGAGCCAAGGAGGCTCATGACAAGGCTATTGATGTGTTATATTAGATTGATGGCAAGATGATATTAATGTCATGCTGACTAATGGATGATGCCAATAATATCCTTTAGGTAGAACAAGTTTAGAATCATTTTAAGTCAATAGTTTAGGAGTCTATGAAATACATGGTCTTAGTCTTAAGGTAAATTCATAGGTTCATCAAATATAAGAAGGCAATTGATTAGATGAGAACTAAAATACAAGGCATAAGGATCTTCATAAAAGAACTATTTGATGTACATAAAGATTGTTTAGCCTCTAAAAATTATTCTTCTAAGCCATATGTAGAGAAAATATAGGAAATATTCAAGGCCTTTGATACATACATAGAGAAGCTATGGGTAGAGAATAATAAGAAAGCTAAAGAGAGTCTAGACATCAATTAATTTTTCCTCTCTTTTAAATATTTTAAAATACTACTGTCATGTGTAATTTCATTTGAAAGACATTTCAAATTGTGATTACAAGTGTACATCTTAATTTTTTTAACTCTTTTGAGAAAGAGAGATATATTTTTTAATTTTATATTTTTTGAATGTGGAAGTTTCAAAAAGCACAAGTGAAAATTGCACTTTTTATTTTGATTAATGTGAATTGTTTAAAAAGATGCAAATTCATGAAGTGTAAATTTCATGGTTCCTTTTTGGAAAAAAAGTGATAAAAACTTAGATGTTGTAAAAGTCTCACTTTATATTTTGCATGTTAGGTTTTCCATGAAAATAAACTTGAAATTAATTTTCAATGTTATCTTTTATTTCAAAAATCAAAGTTTTATTTTGGGTTTCACTTCTTGCATGGAGAGCTATTTTTAGTCACTATCAAATGGTGAAGTCTTGCATGAAGATCTTCATTTCCATCCATGTCATGCTACACCTAAGATCATGCCCAACTCATACATTCTAGAAATAGAAGAGCTCACCTCTTTTTGCTTGAGTATTTTTAGATCTACATGATTTTCTAAACCGAGTGTTCAAGTTTCAAGAACTAAATGTATTATATGACATATTTTGTATAAATATGGGTAGACCCCATGGTCAAATCTATCTTTTTTATAGATATATGTTTCTGAATTTTGAATGTATTTACTACAATTTATAACCTATGGAAAGAAATAAAGTTGAAGTTTTGCCTTTATTATCTTTGGAATCTCTCTGTTGTGTAAAGTTATTTTATTATTTATAGAATCTCTATATTTTATTTCAATCTCAAGAAAATACTTCTGTGGTATTATACCCTCTTAATAATATTGTTTGGAATAAATATCCTTTTCCCTTTTGTAAAGAATAGCCAAAACATTGCCTTTGATTTCCAAAATTGCATAAGTCTGTGTTTAAAATAAATTTAATCTATTTTATTCTCTATTGTGTTTATCAAGTAAGCATCTAGATTCACTATAAAATATTTGGTAAAATCACCATACTTTTAGTTTTTTGCAAATTCCAATTTCTTTAACCCTTTTCCCCATCAAAATACTAGTTTAGGATACAAAAAGCACTAAAGAGAAAGATTTCTACAAGGCTAATATTTTTTTAGTTTGCATTAGATTTTAGTGAGAGGAATTCAACATTCTCTAGAGATTAACCTCAAATTTCTAAGATCCCATAACTTTGGAGATTTTTCCATTATCTCATGAGGCACTTGCATAATAAGCTAAAAAATCAAGATAGGTGAAATGTTATGTGATATTAGTTTTTGGCATGCATAGTGGGACTTGAATTTGATGATCCTTACATCATCCATTAAAAGATTTTGGTGTGTTCTTCAGTGCATATTTTCATTTAGGGCAATTTATTCAACACCATGGTGACTCTAAATATCAAATAGATTGGTTTAAGTAGTCCAAGCTCTTAAAAATTATCAAAGATCAGGATTTAGGTGATATTCCCAGTCTTTTCCAATCTTTTAAATTAATCTAACCACTTGGTGACTTTGTTGGTATGTGCTCATTATTGAAATGGAAAACATGATTGTTCCTTATTTGAATGCTCAAATATGTCAAGCTTTCATGGAAAATATGCCTTTTCCCCTCATACTTGTCAAAATACATTTTTTATAACTTCATACCATCCATATCAGATTGAAAATGCTATTGGCTTTATTCCAAATATCCCTATCACAATAGGATATCTCCATTTTCATAATAATGGCCTACCTCCCACCATATTTCAACATTATTAGGAACCTATTCACACCTATAACTAGCCTCAATAAGGATACCTTGGTCCCAATCTACATTATTACCTTCCATAAGAGAGCATTAGTGATATAAATCTTGATTTCCAAAGACAACTAATGGATATTGAGAGAGAGGAGTATATTAGGTAGTAGAAAGAGATTATTTATCAAGATTACACACAATAGTAGGAGGTGATGGGATAATGTAGATATGAGAAAGAGTGATTGGCTAGGCATATCACAACTGAGGAGGACTAGATAAATAAGTTGCTTACATAGATGAAATAAAATGAATCACATCTGACCACCACCACTCCCCCTTCCTTTAAAGAGTCTAACGCCATTCCTCCTCAAAAAACATAAGAAAATTCATGGAAACATTCTTGGGCCATGCATCCTAACTTCATAATGCCCAACCTTGTAAAACCCATTCCTCTATGCTAATTAAATCCTCTTGTCTTCCCACCATCTCCCTTTTCAAAGGAGGATCAGTTGTATGAAAGGTAAGTGAAGACAATTTAGATGAGGAGGAGGATATTTTAAGTGAGTACGATGAGGAAATCATCATTGGCAACCCTGTTTTTAGGGAGGAACATTATATAGCTTTCAAGTTACATGAGCTTAATGAGAAGCAAGAGGATAGCCTTCATGAACCTATTGTGGAGGTAAAAGGTAGCTCAAGTAATTTAGAAGAGCAATGGAATCATCTATGTTTGGATCTCTTAAGTGAAATGGAGTAGCTTAATATTGAAGAGGAAAACCCTCAAACTAAAAATAGAATAGACCTTAAATGGACTACTAAAGGTCCATTTTACATAGATCAAGAAGAGGATCAAAACCAAGAGCCAGAAGTTGGTCTACTTCAAGAAGAGGTGTTAGTTGAGGATATCCCTAATATGTTGGAGCTAGAGGAAAGAAGATCAAATCTTGAGTATGATAGGTATGATGTTTTATACCTTGGATGGTCAAATTAAACCTCATTTGTAGTTAAATAAAGAGATGAAATCTTGAGTAATATTGATAAATGAGACATCTCAAGTGCTCAAGTGATACAGTTTGAGAAACATACCATTGAAGATCTTGAAGAGTTATGGTAGTGGTTCAATGCCATAACCAAATAATTTGAATAAGCCAAAGGACATGTCCTTCTTTCAAAAAGCTATGAATATGTTTCTCTAAGCATAAATAGTCCTAATTTCCATAAGGATACATTGGAAGAACATGGCCTTTTCAAACCATCAAGTGAACCAAGTGTAGTTTTTCCCAAGATACCAAATGAAGTCTTCATGTAAATATTTTCCATAAATGATAAAAAAAATTAAACAAGTGCTCCTACAACCCAACATAAATCAAGATTGAAGGATTTGGATTGGTATGTCTACATTGGCAACATGTTTTCTCCTTTTTGTTTATTATAGGGAACATCAAAATGATTAACCATCAAGCTACTTAATTCACCAATTTTAGTACTTCTAAAGCAAAGTATCTTCCATCTTGATTTATCATAAGTTAATGATGCTAAAAGTTTCCAATTTGACCTAGGTTGAAATTACTTATAAATTACAACCTTATACATATTATAATATAGCTTATGTTTTTATCTTTCTGCATGTGTGCACTTTTATTTAGTAGGTAATTTTATGTCTTTTAATAAGTGTTTGTGCATAGGTTAGACTGATTAGGAGTTATTTATTTAGGTTGTTTTATTTTTCCCTATTTTATTTATCTATTTTTATTTCTTTGTTCATGTCTAGGCAAATCCCAATTTGTTCTTTCCTAGGTTAGAGTTTTGTTAGAGCAAAGTTAACTCAATGCCCAATGTCGTGAAAGGCTACCATATTGGAAATGGTTAGCAAGCAATCATCCTATAGAGGTTGCAAAAAATGTTGAGATTATTGTCCCAAAAATCTCATTAAATATAACACCCTAAGGGAGACCCCAATTATTTTTTAGGAAAAACCTTGAATCCTCCAAAAACCCATATTTCCCTTTACCTTGTAGAATCTAGAACTCTAGATGTAATTTGCACTTGTGAAAATACTTCATGGGTTCTAGGTCCCATAAAGCACCAACATCTAGAACTATGAAATATAGAACTCACCATGCACATTGCACATTATGGAACATTTAAAATACATGGTGGTCTCTGGATCTCACCATTCACCCAATTAGGTAGAATCTAGAACTTGGCATGCACTTTTAACATTTTTACAATATGTAGTGTGCATGATAGGCTTTAGATCCTACTAAGCCTTTAATAACCCCCTTATGTGTAATGCAGGACTTGAAGTGCACATTACACATTTGTAAATGTGTAAAGTACACTACATTCTCCACATTATACCAACACTTACTAATTCATACATCATGAGATGTAGAACCTTGATTTCACTTTGCACATTCTAAAAGTTTAAATTGCCCTAGTGGTTCCAATGTCCACCAAAACCTACCTTCTCATCCATGGAGAGTGGACCTACTTCATGAAGATCCAACTTATACCAACCCACCAAATCCCTTCCCATGGAATGTAGAGCCTAAATTACATATTGAATATTCTCAACATGCAAAGTGCATGTTGAGTCCCTCTTCCTAAAAGAGAGAACTTTTTATGGAGAGTGGATTGCTTTAAGTAGGTCTAACCTCGACCACCAAAGATTCAAGCTACATTAATTATAGAGGTTTTTCCCTATAAATATAAGTATTAGGGTTTTTATTATCATTTTTATCTAATAATTACATTTTATATCCCTATATGTCTATGCCACACAATCCAACCTCAAGCCATGTGCAAGTGTACACTTAGCCAAAGTCCACAACTTCCAAGACACATCATCTTCGCTTGCTATACGACACTTTCCTCATAATTTATCTACCATTTTTATTTTGAGTTGAATATTTTTTTAGACATTTACCTTTATTACAAAATATTTAGATTGAAGATCATTTAGGGTTATTAATTAGGGATTTTCATGTGAGTTGTTGTTAATCAGAGCTCATTTTGTGTTTAGAGTTCATAGTTAATCTTTAGGGATTTTTTCAAAAGCTTCATATTGAGTATTTTTTCCTCCTCAAGCTTCCATTATACCCTTATTTTCCCCTCCAATAATTTCAAAATCCAAATTAGGGCTTCCTTCAGCCAAATATTCCAAGCATATACTTCCAAATTTAAAAAATCAATGAATATTCCATATAGATTTCCTAGCATCCCCATGAACACTAGACCTACCTTGAAAATTTTATAAGCTTGTAAAACTTTTACCACCAAAGAGAGTGGACATATTCTCAGCACCTCCCACTTATGTTATAAATCTCCTATGGCTTAATCACCTTTGACCCTCACCAACTTCTAGTATACTACAGAGAGTGGACTTGTTCCAATCACATCGCACCTCCACCAGAGACTTCATATCCCTTAAGCACCATGGAAAATAGATGTGATCTTATCACCTCTAAGTTCCATTAGAGAATACAAGTGCTCTAGGTACCTACAGGTTTCACTAACTCTCATAGTTGGTTTCTCAAAAATAGTAACTTCATTTTCCATACCTCCCAAGTAAATTAAGTTAAAATCTAAGGGCCTTGAAGTGACTTCTTGTTTATAGTCTAATATGGTAGAGATAACAGATATAGATTTAGGTCACATTGACCTAAGAGATTTCTAGGCTAGGATAGGTGAAAATTTCAAAAGTGACTCAATGCAGACTCTAGTTTCCCACAAGCTATAGCCTTTCCTTTTTCTATTCAAAGCCCTAAGTTGATACTCATAATAGCTCAAAATTATGACCTTGATAGGAGACAAGTCTTCACTAGGAAAGGGAATAAAGTTCTAGATCTTGATCCTAACTTCATTGACATAGTGTTTGCCATCCCTATGTTTGAGAGTTATTTGGATATAACTCTACAAACATCTACATAGATTTATAAGGAGAAGAAAGAGGGATGTCAAAAAATTATCAACAAATAATGGCTCAAGACTCCCAAGCATTCCTCCACCAAATTTCCCAAGACTATGTATAGGTATGATTTTATAGAGGAGGTGGGAGACATTATAACACTTCTACATAGAGTCACTAGCAATCTTGATGCCAAGTGTTATCAGGACTATATATACCAATATATATAGATCATTAAAGAGAATAAACAAAAGATACATTAGGCCCAACTAATAAGTGATTCTCTTTATAACCAGTTGGTGGAGGTGTAAATGACCAATAAGTTTTATATGAAATCATACATTATCTATATGTTGGCTAAAAGAAGATTGTTCATATGATTAAATATAGCTCCTAAAGAGATAACTAGAGTCTATAACTACTACCTTGATCTCACGTTATAGGCTAGTAGACAACAATTTAGGAGAGTTAATGATGCTTTCATTTATAGCATCATCATCATGTTTGATCAAGAGCTTGGTAAGACAAGGTTCTCCCAAGAGGAAAAAGATGAGATTACAAAATGAGTATCCTTCTTCATATAGTTCCACACCTATTCTTATATATAGGAAGCTAAATTTAGTGGTTGTCCTTACACACTTCCCCATTATTTAAGCAAAAAATGGGTATTTTTGGATTTGGTTAGGCAATTGTGGAAACACATAAGCTCCAATTAGACAGACACAAGGAAAGGATATTGTTCCCTATTTATATTGACCATGATACATGCTAATATTTTTAAAGGATAAAACTATAGAGGTTGAGATATGCCAAGTAACATTGAGGACCCTATAATACAAACCTTACTTTGACCCATATGATAAGGTCACAACTACACTAGAGTTAGAAACATATGAACATGTTCCATATTATGATTATTTCTAAGAAGACTGAGATGATGAATAAATGGTAAGAATGAGGGACTATTCTAGGATGTCCCTACAAAAAATAAAGGACTATGATCTGGCACTAGTCACTGTTGACTTGTTGGATGAAAATTCTAGAGTAGATCCCGTCTACCAAGACAAATCATTTTTAAGCCTTTACCACCAATAAGGTGGTCAGTTCCTAAATATTTCTCACTATTTGATAGAACATCCCCAGTGATCAATAAAACTATCAATTGGCTAAGAATCAAGGGTGTACATGTCATAAGAGAAATAATAGGGGTTAATGACAAGCTCTTAAATATCAAATAAGTAGGTTTCACTCATTCAAAAGAAACCCTAATGAATCATCAGACTATCCTAACAAAAGAAAGAAGAGGAAGAAGATAAAGGGAAGAAAAGGGAAACCAAGCAGATAGGGAGGAGTTGTAAAAGAAGTGATTGATATTTCAATAGAAAACAAAACAATAATAATATAGGGATCTATGGCTTTAGATCCTCTATAATTGGGTCCTATTTCCACTACTCCCCCTTCTACATATATTATATAGGAGGTTTCAACACCTCCACTAGTTACCTCTACTCCTCAATCATCTCAAGCTCCCATTAATCCACAAGATTTAGCTCCTCTACCTCTTATGTCAACCCATCCACTTGTTTCCACTCCATCTACCACTCCACCCACCTCAATAAGTCAAGTGTAATAAAAAAAAATAAGTCAAGTGGACACTTAGGGTCCCCCTATAATGGAAGTTCAAGTTTCTACTTCACTTTCCCTTCCCCAAACTTCACCTTCCCCATTTTATCCACTCCCATTTAGAATTCCTTCCATTTCATCACCATTAATTCATAACACCACTCAATAGTACATTTTCTTAGAGTCAGTCATCTTGACTATGGTTCCATATCTCACCTCAACCCCTAGGGTAAGTACAATTTCCCCTTCATCTTAACCTATAATTTTCACATCACCAACCCTTAGTGGTCCTACACACCTAATTGATAGATTTAGTACCTTGGTTTCCACCCTTTCACTAGTTCCTAAGTTCACAACCTCTATGTCCATTCCATCCTTTATTCCCCCAACAAGAAAAACTACTCCTATTTCTTCCACTTCACTCATTTCCACCATTTCATCCATATCATCAATTTAGGTTGAAGAAACCTAGGCACTTGGTGCAGATATTGATTTACAAATTATTGGTGAGGGTGGACCCTCATAGGTACCTCTTGAGTAGACACTAGTATCATCTTCCCAGGAGTCTCCCTTAGTCAAAATATTAGTTTATGTAGATACATTAGATTCAGATTCCTTGGTGACCATGTCATTTCAACAAAAGGCTACCCCTATTTGGTTGGCCTAATCAATGAGTAAAACATAAAAAAATAATGATTGATCCCAACACTTTAGACTTTAGCATGTCAAAAGTCAAGATGAAGTCAAAACCCACTCCTAGGACCCTTTTGAGGACATTTACAGATAATAAGGGAGAGAGATATGTTGAGATTGTAGTAGTATATTATCAAGTTTACCATATAAACCTTGGTCAATAAACAAGATAAGGATTCAAACATGATATACATATTGCTATCAATTCTCTCTTCTAGATAATTGATCATGATAAATCCACCAAGGATGAGCTTAAGAGGAAGGTTGATCAGTTGACCAAAACACTCAACTAGTTCATAAATTCTAGTGACATATCACAAAAACCATATGTAGTGCAACCAATAAATCTAGATCAAGCTATAATTGATTTTGTATGAGAGATTACTCACATGGGAAGGGATAAAAAAGAAAGGTTCAAGGAACTAGTCACAAAAGGTAAAAAAATTCTTGCATCCATGATGGAGCATTATGGATTCGTCATGGAGAGTAAAGAGATTTTAAAGGAGTAGTTTAATAGTTATGAAGGATAAATTCATCTCTTACATATGTATTATCCCAAATTGACAGCCATAAAATCATTTGACATGAATACCCTTGTTGCTAAGAAAATATTCAAGGATGATGCCAAACATGAAGAACTAGACAAAGCTACTCAATTTTGGATAAGAGTATTGAAAAAGTCTACAGAGTGAGCCAAGGAGGCTCATGACAAGGCTATTGATGTGATATACAATATTGATGGCATGGCGAATTTAATGTCATGTTGACAAATGGGTGATGCTAACAATCTTCTTTAGGTAGAACTAGTTCAAAATCATTTTAGACAATAGTTGAGGAGTCTGTGCAAGACACAATCTTTGTCTTAAGTTCAATTCATAGTTTTATAAAATACAAGAAGGTAATTAATCAAATAAGAACTAAAATATAGGGCATATGGACCTTAAGAGGAAAACTATTTGATGTACAGGTAGATTGTGCAGCCTCTAACATTTATTCTTATGAGCCAGATGCAGAGTAAATACAAGAAATATTCAAGGCCTTTGATATATACATAGATAATCTATGGGCAGAGAATGATAAGAAAGCTAAAGAGATTTTAAACATTGATTAATTTTCCCTCTCTTTTAAATATTTTAAAATATTACTATCATGTGTAATTTCATTTCAAAGATGTTACAAATTGTAATTGAAAAAGTACATATTTATTTTGTATAACTCTTTTGAGAAAGAGAAAGACATATTTTTACATTATAATTTTTCAATGTGGAAGTTTAAAAAATCACAAGTGCAAATTTCACTTTCTATTTTGATTATTGTGAATTGTTTAAAAAGTGCAAAGTCATGAAGTGTAAATTACATAGTTCCTTTTTGGAAAAATGTGATAAAGACTTAGATATTGTAAAAGTCTCACTTAATATTTTTCATGATAGGGTTTCCATGAAAAGAAACTTGAAAATAATTTTCAATGATATCTTTTACTTCAAAAATCCAAGATCTATGTTTGGCACCGCTTCTTGCATGGAGAGTTATTTTCAGTCACTATCAAATAGAGAAGTCTTTCATGAAGATATTTAATTTAAGCCATACCATGTTATGCCCAAGGTCATGCCCAACTCATGCATGCTATATTAAATCTATTATATAAGTCCAAAATGCCAAAAATAGAAGAGCTTGCCTCTTTTTGATTGAGTATTTTTAGATCTACATGATTTTCTAGTTTGAGTGTTTAGTTTCAACAACTACATGTCTTGTACGACATATTTTGTATAAATATGGGCAGACCTCATGGCCCAATCTATATTTTTGTCATTAGTTATATTTTTTTACATTTTGAATGTATTCACTACAAGCTGTAACCTTTGGAGAGAAATACAGTTAAAGTTTTACCTTTCTTATCTTTGGAATCTCTCTATTGTGTAAAGTTATTTTATTATTTATGGAAGCTCTATATTTTATTTCAATCTTAATAAAATTTATCTATGGTATTTTACCTTCTCGATAATATTTTTTGGAATAAATATCCTTTTCTCTTTTATGAAGAATAGCTAAAATACTACCTCTAATTTCAAAATTTGCATAAGTCTGTGCTTAAAATAAATTCAATTTATTTTATGCTCTATTGTTTTTGTCAAAAAATCATCTAGATCCAATATAAAATATTTGGTGCAATCATTATAATTTTATTTTTCTATAAATTTTAATTTATTTAACCCTTTTCCCCATCAAAACCCTAGTTTAGGATCCAAAAATCACTAAATAGCAATATTTCCACAAAGCTGATATTTTATCAGTTTGCATCAGATTTTAGTGAGAGGAAAATGGACTTATCTAGATATTAACCTCAATTTCCAAGGTCCCATGGCTTTGGATGTTTTTCCATTGTATCATTATGCACTTACACAAAAATCTACAAAATCAAGACAAGTGCAATCCTATGTGATAACAAGCCTCACTCTGATACCACAATGTAATAACCCTACTAGGTTTTACCAAAAGATATTAATTTTTTTGAAAATTAAATACACATATTAGAGTTAAAAAATTCACTATAATAAATATAATTAGTGATGTTTAACTAAATTCATTAATTTAGTTAACCACAAGGTTTATAACTAATCTACTTAGATAATGATCACCGTAAATAAATATATCAAAACATGAACAATGCTCAAAGAATAATAAATATTACATCTAAATAATTAATGAAATATTATAATTTTATACATGGATGATACAACATACAACCATTGATGTATAATTATAATGAACAAATCTTACAATTTTCATCAAACAATAATATCTCAAAAAATAATACATGATACAAAGCTTTATAGATCATGAGTCTCCATGACTCAAGAGTCTCTATGACTCAAGTATAAATATGTAATCTCAAGTTTATCCTATAGTTTAGTACTCAAGATGGGAAGGAGAGCATCATTCAAGTGATTTTCCACACTAACCATAGACCATAGATTCCCTAAACTATATCCTAACAAGGAAACGATCCTCACTTCATGAATGGGTAGATAATGATGGTGCGAGAATCTAGAGTGACAAACTAGAACTTGTGTGTTATGGATATCTAATACATGATGTGTAACATAAATAAATCCATTCCAACATGATATCACAAAAACATGAAAACTATATCAACTTATGAAATGATAATGTTGAACTATAAATATTACATTTGACAAAACTTTCAATAATTAATTATCTTTAGGATCAGTCAATTTTATACACACCACTCAATCAGATTACACCTCATCTTGTATTAATGCCACTAATTAATCTAATAGAATCCATGTACTAATTATTTATATTCATAAATGAAATATTTGGTTAAAATATATAATAATATAAAAACTAATAGATTCATTTGCAATATTTCCCTTTAGCCTATAAAAAATGCTAAGTATAGATATATCAAATACACATAGTTAATCCATCAAATGTAATGCAATAAATATAATATCATCTAATTTATTATTGAACAATAAACAAAATAAAAAATAGTCCTTAATATAATATACCATCCAAGAAATGATTTATCTAGACTACTAGTTACCCTAATCACAAAGTAACTTATAATGATATTCATCCTTGAAATAAACATTAAAACATAGTGTTGATGTGGGTTTTTATGCACAACTTAGAGAAGTTTTAAATGAGGTAAGCTCTAAAATTTTAGGGTATTTTTTTAACTAGGTTCCACTTTAGATCAGGAGTTGTAGGCATGTGGTTAGAACAACTATGTGGAGGAATAGTAGGTTAAGTCTATGGGTTATTCAACCAAGTTTGTATGCAGATGCATGGATTTTAATAAAATATGATAAATCACTAGGTGAATTAGATGGGTAAAAAACTAATCTATTTTGGGTATATCTCAAAGAAACATTAAAAATAGGGAAGGGTAAGGTATAAATAAGGATTATATGTCTTTGAAATGGAATTACTTAGTTTGACTCTTTGGTGGACAAGTATCTCAAGAACCAGTGTAGATTGTTTTTATCTTTTGCACACTCATGAATAAACATGGATAGAAGTCCATGTATTCATATATAGGGTGATTATTAGTCTCAACTAAAGGTTAATCTTATTAAGGCTATTTTTTCATGCCTTCATACAAGAGATTACAGCTCAAACCAAAAAAGTTGTCTTAAGTAGTTGTAGCTCACACCTAGAGTATTATATCAAATGAAACACTTATACACACCTTGGATTATCGATTGAACCTATAATAACTATCTAAATAAATGAAACATATCAATATTTAATAGTTATTACACATCTAAGACTAACATTCACTGATATAATAGTTGGATTCATCCATATCATTGACACACATTTAAATTATTGAATCAATGCAAACAAAAACTTCAAATTCCTTAACATAGAAAGGGAAAAAGAAAGAACAAACATAGTTGCATGAAAATAAAATCCTTTATTTTTTCATGTATTTCATTTAATAACTTTGACCTTTAAAAACTAAGTTTTGATTGTATATATAGATGTTGGGGAAGGGATCTCCTCATCCTCCAAGATTAAAACACTTTATTTACATATTGATAAACTATATGATAAGTCTTTGTTACATATCGATGTCTTACATATATATCATTAATGCAACATGTAAATAATGTTAAAATATTTAGTTAATTACAACATGTATGTATGTATATATATATTTATATGTATGTATGTATATATATATGTATGTATACACACACACACACACACACATGTATATATATATATATATATATATATATATATATATATATATATATATATATATATATATATATATATATATATATATATATATATATATATATATATATATATATATATATATATATATATATATATATATATATATATGTATGTATGTATGTATATGTATATATATATATATATATGTGTGTGTGTGTGTGTGTGTGTGTGTGTGTGTGTGTGTGTGTGTGTGTGTGTGTGTGTGTGTATATACATACACACACACACACATATACACATACACACATACATATGTATATGTATATATATGTGTGTGTGTGTGTGTGTGTGTGTGTATACATACATATATACATACATACATATATATATATATATATATATATATATATATATATGTGTGTGTGTGTGTGTGTGTGTGCGTGTGTGTGTGTGTGTGTGTGTGTATGTATGTATATATGTATGTATATGTGTGTGTGTGTGTGTGTGTGTGTGTGTGTGTGTGTGTGTGTGTGTGTGTGTGTGTGTGTGTGTGTGTGTGTGTGTGTGTGTGAAATTAGGAATTTAATTTTTAGTTATGACCACTACATGAAAAATGTACAAAATTAGCCTTTATATAAACTACCTCTTGCTTAACTTATATCAAAACTATAGTATTACTAGTGGTTGATGATGTAGTGACTGGAGTAGTACTTGGAGATGCACTAGATGATAGAACTATTGTCACTATGGGAACTATAGTGTAAGGTGGTTTTGATATGGTTTTTATTGTTGGAATTATTGGTAGATTTGGTATTATTAAACTAGTAGGTGGAATTTTTTGGGCTTATTTCTTCTTTCCATCCAATTTTTGGTAGTTTTTGTTGCCTTAGTGTGTTGTGCTTGGATTATATTCATATCTAGGAGCTGTGGCCTAGTCACCATGCTTGCCTATTTTATCAGTTTATTATGCTCTAACTTGGTTTCTCTAAAGATAACCTTGAACACTTCCCCCTATATCACCTTCTTACTTGATGCACTCAATTTGGACTCAATGTCTTCTAGGCTTAAAACTTGTAGACTCTACTTAAAGCTTTCAGAGGCTTGTTTAATCATTTGATCAAATACAACCTTGGTAACCAACTTGCCTCTATTATCTCAACTTTTAGCCATTTCCAATTCTATCAAAATTTTCATGACCTCTTTCTCTTACTCGACTAGCTTATTTAGTAATGCCTTAGAGGATAATACCCAATCTCTAGCCTCTTATGTTATTATTAATTCTAAATTCAAAGAATTTGGTCCCTCTAATGGGGTCATCAAGTCCAAATGGATAAATGGATTGTTAGGGGTATATAACACCAAAAAATTTAGTGTACTATCATCCTCTTTGTGGTATATAAATAATCTAGTTATATTATTGATATGAGGAGCCAATCTCACTCTCACAGAATGAATGAAATCAAGAATCTCATATAACCTAAGAGTTGCATCATGTACATCCTACTCAATGCCTTAGGGAGCCTGAATCACTTTTTACTACATTCTAGGATTTTTTTATCTCCTCTTTGAGCTCTTTTTTGGCCATTTCAATCCCTTCATGTATTGTAAGGACGGCTTCTATGTGGGTCTCCATGTAGGGCTTCAAGTCCTCAATATAAGGGGCTTGATACTTTTGTCTATTTTTCCTCTTGATAAGGGAATACATGTCTTCCCTTTCTTCCATGATTAAGGTTCTACCTGATATATCTTCAATTTTCCTCTTTCTCACCCTTTGTACTGATGTAATATCTTTATAAAAAAGCTAGCTCACTATTGGTAGTTTTGTTATCTTCATATTCGACCTCTTAGAGGCTAAGGTTCCTAATTATTTAAAATAATATGGAAGAGTGATATTTGAGGGATATGAGGGTTGAGATTCCAAGTTTTCATGTTCTTTAGATTCTTGTTTATTTTTTGTGGAAGGATTGGGCATTGATGGCCAAATGATATTTGACTAGTCTATGTTTCCATACTATGGCATTAGATGAAATACAAAGATTGGTTACCTCTTAGGTTTCCTCTTTTTAATAACTATTGTGGTTATGGTGGTTGGAGTTTAATAAGGCAAGGGTAAACACAATTGGGTATAAAGAGATGTAGTTAAAGTTCTAAATTAGGCAATGGATGGAATGGACAAATCTAGTGTTAATGGGGTGGACATTAATTAAATGGAAATTGAAGGGATGAAAACTAAATATATGGAAACTAAAATAATTTAGGTTAGATTAGGTGAAATTTTTGTTTTTAGGTTCATACATGGGTGTAATAAAATTAAACCTACATAAATTGCCTATTATGGAATGAATATGGAAACCACTAGCTTAGGTGTGATAAAAACTATAGGTAAGGACACTGAAGGGAAAAGACCTAAATGAGTTGTGAATAAAGGGACCTTACTAAATGGTTCACCTATGATAGGTGCCTTAGATTTGATTAATTTTAGGCTTAATACCTTATTATGTTGGAGGGGTTTGTGGTCTATCCCCCTTTGACTTCCTTTGATATGTCTTAGTTGTTCTACCCACCTATGATGAAAGAGAAGGGGGAATAATCCTTTGTGTTGGGGATGATAAATCCACTATTTCCTCTTCATTTTAGGAATCAAAGAATATAATCCTAACTTATAAACTTTATGCATTACCTCCTGATTGAGTTAGCTCCTCAATAAGCTCTTTCTTGACCTGTATTAGTTAAATTATGAAATCTTGAATTGGGAGCACTACTTCTTTTGCTTGTGTGGAGGCAACATTTATTATTCCTCAACATGTCCATCATATTATCCAATTAGTGGTGCCTCAAATAGCAAATTTTATTGGTCTTGAGGTTTAACTTATGTTATTTGGGGATCTAGTCCCTCTCCTTCTAGTACCTATGATATATTACCACTCCAAAAATTTGAGGATATCCATCCTCAATTAAGTGGAATCCTAACATTTTCTACACTAAGTGTAAGATATGGCTTTGCATGTATCACTCTCAGTAAGTCCTGACACAATCTAGTAGTTATGGCCCTTTCATTGATGTCTTCATCATCCTTGTATTTTAGGAAGAGAAAATCATGATCCATTGGCTCATGTTTGTAGGCAAGGCAAAGGGTATGAATTTTATTCTGGACCTTACCATGAAGATCCCAATCTCTACAAGGAAGGGTAGGCAATGCATACGCCTTCCTAGCATTCCCAGCTTCCTTAAACTATTTATGAATTATTTATTAGATTCACCTAATGGTGATGTGGGATCCATGGAATGTAGCCTTTTTATTCTTCATCAATTATTCATCAATGCCATTCCATATATTATATTTTATTTCCTACTCTACTACCTTGTTTATAACAAACTTTGGGAGCTAAAGAGGATCTATCTAATGGCCCACCAACATGATAATTATGTAATATAGATAAATATAGTACTCTACCATGTTGTTGGCAAGTGTCCAAGCTATGTTATGGGAAATCCTTAGAAAAAAATGGTCTTGTATTTCCATAAAGACTTGAGCATAGAGGTCTTCAAAAATATTCACTATATTCCTCACATATGAATATATGTAAACAAAACTATAATAGTCACAAATCCTATACTTGATGACTTTTGTGTTTATATGCCATAGGAATCCATTATGTCTATACACTCTTCATATGATCGTGTTTAATAGGTAGGACATCAAGTAGAATTTTCCTCCTAGTGGCCTGTTATCCTGATGCAAAATATGTTATTAGAGGCATGCACTGATCACTTCCCCTAATGCATAGGTTCACTCTAAGGTAGTCAACAAGTCAAATAGAGGAACCCATTATAGGTGAATAAATTATATGCTTTCATGTCCAAAAATTATATTTAATAGTGCCATCCCCACATGGATTCCCATTCTAAAGTGAAATTTTCCCTAGCTAGCAACCATCTTGATTGAACTTGCTTTAGATATTGACCTTCTTCCCTATGATGATAGTGTGTAAATAAAAAGTAACATCTATAATGGGTAGGCTCAAATACCTTTTAAATACCTCTCCCATAATAAAAGTGACAACATTAATATTGTCAACATAATGAAGGTATCCTCCATCCATTATTATCCCTTCAAAGAAGAGGACTTTTAGTAGATCAATGCATGGCATAACCTCTAGTTTTGTAGTCATGTAGTGTAGGGATTTATGTTTTAAATGGAGGTCCTTTACTATCTACTTATCTTCAACTGAAATGTCTTCATCAAGCACAAAGGAATCTATATTCTCCATTGCTTCCCATAATGCTAAGTAGTTTGGATATAATTCATCAAACACATTGACATCAAACACATTGTCCAAGTACTCTATATAATCCTTGATTGAGAACCTAGATGGTGTTAGGGATCTTTTATAGGACCTAGATAATGGTGATTTAACTGATACTAGTATTCTCCAAGCTTTTGATAATGGTGTATATTCACTGAGCTAAATTTTGTAAGTCACAAATTACCATGATAATAGTTAGGCCTTTTGGGATCACTTGATATTGAAATTTACTTGAGCTCAAAAATTTAATGACTTGAACTCAACTGGAGGCTAAATGATTATCTATCTTGCATTGGTTTCTAGTTTGTGAACCATTACTTTTTAATGTCTATGAGCTTGTCACCTTCATTTTATTTGAATTCAACCACCCTATCCTAGTGTACATGCCACATAGGTTACCTTATAATTTAGGGTGATTGGTGTAACCTTTCATCTTTTTCCATGTATCATTATATAACCCATTCAATAAAATTCAAACTTTTTTTTTGGTCTAAAAGACTCCAAAGCATAGAATGTGCTTTGGAAAGATTTGCTCCAAAAGTTATTAAAATAAAAGTTTTTGAAACAAAGTTGTTGATGACTAAGGTTGTTGAAGGAATCCATTTGATGAAAAGTACCTAAAACAAAGTTTTTAAAGCAAAGTCTCTAAAATGAAGTTTATGACATAAAAGCCTCTTGTTGAGAAAGTTTTTGAAGAGAATCTTTTCACAGTGAATCTTTTCGAAAAAAATGTCACCAACATAATCCTTCCAAAATGAAAGTTTCCAAAGACTAAGGTTCTAATGAATAAGCTTCTGAAGAAAAAAGACCACGAAAAAAGATGTCAATGAAAACCTATCAAAGGAATTATTATCAAAGTAAAACTTTTTAGAATAATGTTGTTTATGAGAATATTTATGCAAATAATATTTTTGAAGTGAATGTTTCTAAAGAGAATGTTTACAAAACAAAGTTACCAATTTGAAACTCTTTTCAAGGAATATTTCCAAATGAAATATTATGAAGACCAAACTTACTAAAGACAAAATAATCTAAAGTAAACAATCTAAATTCCTATTATGCAAAGCCATTATTTCTATTTTTTCATTAATAGGTTAGTCTGAACAAGTACTTTTAACTGAAAAAAGTATAACACAACATGATTTAGTGTTAAAAGCACAAAATTTATATAGATAAGACAAGTACCATAACCCTAAAAACTCATAAGTACCCCTCAAAAATATTCATTTAAAAAAATAAAGGGATCCCCACTTTTAAATAAAAAATATAGGGTGGATATTGTTGAATACAAAAAATGGTGACTCATAGGGGTGAATACTCCATATTTTTCAAAAACCTAGAATCCATAGTTTCACAATCCGAATATCAAGCATAAATTTATACCAAAATAAATGACTAAATGAAAATGGAAAGAGAATCTTAATAATCCTATGAAACATACAAGCATTACTTACACTTTGAATCTATGTGTGAGAAGTGTTGTTTTTTATCTCTTGTTTTAGGTTTTTAGGCAAAGACATAAGGGTGAGCCACAGGTTTCCCTTTGATTGGGTATTAGGTGTGTAGATGGGGATCTCAGGCATTGATCTATTTCTATCTAGGCATCCATAGCCCTGACTAAGATACTTTTGATCACCTTTTCCCCCTTCCTTCATATTTTTAATGATGAATGATGCATTGTTCTTATTTCATCATGTAGGCTTCGAATCCATTTTTATTTTTCTTTCGGATTTTTGGATTGTGAATTTTATTTTTTACCCTTTGTCTTTGTTTTATTTCAAGAACAAGGAAAAGGTGACCATAATGAGCTAGTCTTAGTTAAAATTTAAGTTTAATCAAAATTTCCTTATCAACTCTTGCCTATGTTCATGATTATTATCTTGAAAAAGTATTAATGTTTTATGTGCACTTGAATCAAGGGAGTAAGGATAGTTTTCTAAATTTTTGAAAAATTATGGGAGAAAATTTCAAATACCTAATGAAATCATTAGTTTCAAAACATATTCATGGCTAACTTTCTCATTGATTATATAGATTAAAATTCTTGTACTAAAGTATGCATTACCCCTTAATTTAGATTGGATTCAAATCACCTAAAACTATGTTTGATTATACCATGATTGACCATAATTCAACTATTAATAAATAAAAAGAAACTATTCTATAAAGTATGAAAACTACCAAAATCAAAAGGGCTACTTCCAAAAAACATGAAATAGTCTAATAAAAGCAAACAACTAAAATTATGAAAATAACTAATAGAGTAAATCTAATATAGTCCTAGCTATACCAAAACATCTTATTGTTACTTAGAGACCTATCTAGATGGGGTAGCCATGAAGTAATGCCTCAAAAACTATCCACTGACTGGATATAGCAAATTATTACCTTGAAGATCCTTAAAATGAAAAGTATTATTACCTAAAATTTTTAATTTTCATATGGTCCTATCCATAGTAGGGTAAACTTATCATGCATTCATTTTTATCATGGGATTTGTCCCATATTATCACCAAGTTAGAGATCTTGAATGCTTTGAATTTGGCTCTCTTTTCAAACCATCTCTTTACCACATCATGTTGGCTATTGAATTTTTTTAACAATTTATCCTTGGAGTCTTTCATTTTGATGATGTTCAATAGTCTAGACTCTATTCTATCATTAGGCTCCATGTATTCTTGAATAAAATAATATGTAGGAAATTGTATCAGGATTAGGAACATGAGCTATTTCCCATATACTATTAGATATGGAAAAGCTTTGAGGGCCTATTTATACCTTGTCCTTTCTACCTAGAGTGTGTACTTTAGTTTGAGGTGCCACTCCCTAGGTTTATCTATATTTGAATTTTTGATTAAATTTATAAGGTTATTATTAGTTGACTAAACCAATCCATTACCTTATGGGTAATGATTTGAGGATGATGTAATTTTAATCTCATTATCATGGGCCCACTCAGTGGACTCAACTAATTGAAATATTGGTCCATTGTCATAAACCAAAGATATGGGAGTGTCAAAATTGGTTGTGATATGTTCCTCAAAAAAATATATCGCATATTAGAATCTATATTTATTCATGTCTAATGCCTTAATCTATCTAGTGTATTGATTTGTAACGGGTAGCACAAACTTGTGTCCAACTAAGGAATTAGGATTTATAACACCAATAATGTCTAGGCCCCATTAGGTGAATGGTATACCTTCCATTATAGACTATAAAAGCACTGTTTCATATACCTATATTTTTTCCAAAACATGGAATTCATGGCATACCCTCACATGAAAGTGCAGATCCTTAAAGACCATCAACCAATAGTAGCCCATTCTAAGTATTTTATGTGCTATAGTATTGTGAGATGGATGGCCACTACCTATATTTTGATGGATATTTTATAATATTTCCTAATCTTCTCCATGTGACACACATCTTAGATTAATGCCTTTGTAATTAATCTAATGAGAAAACTTGAGTCGTAAATCTCTACTTTTCTCTCTTGAGTTCTTGGGTGCATGTTCTAGTGAGCAGTAACTAAACAATACCTAAATACCAATCTTTTTAAAAGACCTAGGTCTCAAAGACCTATTTAATAGTGATACATGGGTTTGGTTCAGTCATCAATTTAAGTATGCCTTATCCCCTAATGATTTTGGATGGTTTTATTTCAATATCAAACTATTTTAACTTTTCCATCCATTTAATTCTATCTTCCCCAATTTATTTGTCAAAGTATGAAATTGACAATAGAATCTAGTACTATGGTGATTGTCTTATGTTTGAAGATGTAATTTTTAAATTTTTTTACTACATTAACAAGATAAAATATTTTCTTATCAATCAAAGAATACTTAAGTTTTGCATTTTCAATTTAGTACTCATAAATTCAATAGGATGTTGACTTTCTTCCATTTTTTTCATGGGTATGACAACAATGGTATGCTATGAGGTGAATGAATATAAGAAAAAACCCTTGATAAAGTTGAGGTTTAATAGTACTAGGGATTGTAAAATAATTTTATTTATGTCTTGGAATGACTTCTTCACCTCAGGAATCCACTCCACTTTGGCATTCTATTTTAGCATTGCATCCAAGGGTCTAAAAATCTTTACAACTCTTGATATAAATTTCATTACAAAGTTTATCTTTCCAAAGAATGATTTGAGCTCATTTTTATTGTTTGGAAACATTATTTTTGAAATCCCATAAATCCTATCTAGGTTAATGGTGATTTCATATTTTATAATGATGTGTCCTAGTACCTTGCCTTTGATAATGTTGAATATACATGTCTTGGGGTTAAGTGATACCCAAAACTTTCTGCACTTATAAAAGATAGATTGAAGATGATCAATATGATAATCTCTATTTTAAAAATAAATAATGATATTATCTATGTATAAATGATGCACTTCCCTATCAATTACTAGAATGCATGATCCATTACTCTTTGAAAAATAGCTCCAACATTGATCAACCTAAATGACATTTACTTATATACATATGTTCCCCACTTCATAATAAATGTTGTTTTCATCCTATCTTCTGATTTTACTAGTACTTGATTGTAACCTAAACATCCATGTTTATATTACCTCATATAAGGAAGAAAAAGGATAATTGTCCTTTTTTGAAGCTTTATTTAGATTTTTGAAGTCAATGAAAAGTATGATCTCACCACTCTTTTTCTTGAATAGAAAAATATTAGCCACCCAAGTTGAATGTCCACTATGAAAGATGATCATAACACTCAGTATCTTTTCCACTTCCTTCTAAATTAATGGTTCCAAGATAGGATTAACTAGCCTCTACCTTTACCTAAATGGTTTATGATCAGGCTTGAATGTAATTATATGGGTAATACATCTTGGATTGAAAACACTTAAGTCATCATAAGTCCATGTAATTACATCTTTATACCTATTAATTAGTTCCTTGATTCTTTGTCTTTCTTCAAGTGTGCAACTTAAGCCAATATTGTTGAAGTGTGTATTCTTTTCATCACCAACATTTTCCAAACTAAATTTGGATTCATTAAAATTCAACTACCTCTATGATTTAGCCTAAGGATCTATGTCAAAGGTCCTTTTTAGGGAGACCATTCTCATTAGGAGGTGATTCTCATTCAGCTAGATAATGCATTTTTCATACAATTCTTCATAACACCTATGGTTTCTTTCTTTATCATCGATTATTTAAGATTTAAATTGTTTTGAATTTATCAAATATTAGATAATTTTTTGGTCATCATCAAATACTTGAAAGTTTTGAACATTTTATATTAGTGAAGGATATAGTACCAATTCAATGGAGAACTTATAGATTTTTTACTCCGATAAGGATACCAAACTTTCTGCTAAGATGGTCAACAAATTGATAGATCCATTCTATTTTCTTAGGATAAATACTATGTTGAAAGCTTTAAATGATTGTATTAAATCCTAGGCTCTATGATTATACTTATTCATATATGATAATTTACATTGATATTGGTTTCTGACCTAGTTTACCATGAGTTCAAAATCTCTATATACTATAAATTCTTTGACATTGATCTTAAGGGTGAATTGTAGTCCCAAAATTAGGGCTTCATATTCTAGTTTATTATTGGTGCATGGGAATTAGAGCATATATGCTACCAATAGTTTCTCTCCTTATGGATTGTTCAATTCAATAGCAAAACCTAATCCTTGTTTAGAACTTGATCCATCAAAATGGAGTGTCCTTAATTATGAAGGACCTAGAATATCTTCTAGTACTCTAGCTTCATTCTTCACTCTCAGTTGATTTTTATCTAGTTGGATATGCCTTTCCAAGGCTATTAAATATGTGAGAAGTATATGAAAAGGTATCCATTTAGCATTTTTTTCCAATCTCTACTCAATGATAGCCCATAACCTTTAGGAACATCCATTACCAAGATGTAGATAATCATTTGTACTATAGGTTCCTAAGAAACCTAAATTATCACATCATTTAGCTCTCCTAATATAGTCATTACTATTTTAGCTAGCTATGAGATAGTCCTCTTGGATGGCTTTGGTGTTAAACCAAGCTTACGACAAATAGAATTTGACGTCACTATTGCTAAAGCTCCTAAATCTACCAGAAAATTATGTATATTATTTCCAAATGCTCAAATGGTTAGAAAGAAAAGGGGAAATTTTGGATTGATTTTGTATATAACATTCATGTTTGTTATCTTAGAATTTTTTGCAATAGACTTGTTGATAATGGACTTCCATAAGATCTCCTTTTTCTCTATGATTTGTGCTAGTTCATAAAGAGTGATCTTTACCTTGATTTTCTTCATATCCACAACAATATTGTATCCTCCTTTATTAAATTCCTTTCTATGTTTTAATTGATCATTCCCTTTAAGGGGAGGAGGATTTTTATTGGCCTGAGGGATAATTATATTAATAGGAGGATTAGTAGTAAATGGCTACCTATTCCTCAGATTATAATAATTCACATTGAATTTCTAGAATGCATGAACTTCATCAGAAATATCATCTAGGATATTATCATCTTCATTAGGTAAGGGGGACTCAAAATTCTTAAAGACCATAGATGAATTGAAAGGGCTCAATTTCATCAGGTAGATCTAGAGGATTCATCATTTGATCTTATCTGATCATCTCTCTAGAATATTTCAAAGGCTACAAAAAATTCTATGTAGTCCAACTCTCCATGTTGAGATGTATTATAGACCCTACACCATTTGGGCAAATTTGTTTCCATGATATTGATCTTTGGCAACTTATTGGATTATTGTTGGTCTGTATTATTAGTGTGCCTAGTGAAAGGCCTATTATATCTTGGAAAGTAAAAACTATGATTAAAATTATGATTACCTATATTACCCATCCTTTTTTACATATTCAAGAAATTATTGCCTATCTTATGAACCATTTTTTGTATATAATCCAATTTTGCTTTGTTAGAATCAAAACCTTGAGTGACTTCTATGTTGGTTTGAGCCTAATGTTGATTATTTTGATGATTATTTATTTGTGTATGTTTATTCAAAAAATCATAATTTTGATTTATTGTCTACTAAATCATAAGAGGTAGAGTTTACACTTGTTATCTTCATGTGTTGACAAGGCAATCAAAGAAAAGAAGAATGATGACAAGATTGATCATGAGATCAAACCTATAGTGCCAGTCAAGTCAAGAAGAATGTTGAATAATATCCAATATTATAAAAAGAGTATGGAGATATGGGGATATCTTTAGTTTATCTTGTTTTAAATATATATAAAAAAAGAGGGTGGCTCCATTAAGCTTCATGGATACATTCTTATATCAGTAGAAGTATGAGGATGTAGATAAAGAAGGTTTCTTTTAAGAAGATTCTAGGTTGTATATGTTACAAGAAACAAGATGAAGATGGATATTATCCATTATTATGTTGATATATCTATGGTTTGAAGTATCAAAATGATGAGATATCTAAGACTGGTATCGAGTATCTAAAGTCAAATTGTATAAAATTGGTATATAAGAGGTAAGCTTCTGAGATCTATTTTTTATTTTGATTGATCTAAATCTATGAAGATAAAGGGGGCATCCCTAGTTATATATTTGGTATATATTATGGGTCATCCAAAACTCAAAAAGTATTGGTTGAAGAATATTTCAAGAACACATAAATAATAATGTTATCTCTAAGAAGAGATGTTTTACTGCCCAAAATTGTAGATACAACATATGCCTATCTCTAAGAAGAGATGTCTGATTGCCTTTTCAGGATACATCTATTTTTATACATAATTTGAAGGTAGGAGGAGAATGTGGAAGGTCACCAATATTGAGGGATATTAAATGGTTTGACTTCCACAATTTACAACATTAAAAAATTAAAGAAATTACTATTTTTAGAAACTTATTATTTTTAGACTGCATTATTAAAATTAAAATTTAGGACACTTCCATTGGGATTTTGGGATTTGAAAACCATTGATGATAGTTAAATGCCATCTCATCATGCTATCATCATTATTATATTTCTAATGGTTCAAATGGGGAGTCAAATGGACCTATGGTGTAAAAGTTATGGCTCTCAAAATTTCTACCACCAATTGGGGTAGAACTGTCACCCAAATTATTGCTTGAAATGTTGCTCAGATCAATGGGATATCCTTGTGTGTGGTCAAGAGTTTGAAATTATTATATAACATCAATAAATCTAAGTGATCTAAGTTTCTAGTTATTTTAAAGAATACATGCTTGGCCTAAGGGGGAGATTGGTAGCTCTATTTTTTTTCTTGTCAAGAAAGTGATTGATTTTTTGTATGCATAGAGAGAAGAAGAGATTGTGTCTAATATGATTCATAGACTCTATTTGTTGATATTTGTATGAATAAACTAGGATATTTACCTAATTTATAAGTTTCTAATAATGGTTGTCATAGGTGGTTGCCATTGTTTATAAAGACTATGTGTCATCTAGTGTCTTTGAGAGACAGTATCAGCTCATAAGGAGAAGAGTATGATTTTAGTAGTTATAGATGATATTTGATGTATAATTCTAATAGAATCATGGTGGATTATTAGTTTAAGGGGTATCTATTCAATTTATTAATTGATCTTGATCTATGTTGAAGTGGTTCTATAATATGAGTCCATTATGAAAGAGTGATAGTTGTGGAAGACTTTTGTCATTAATGCAAAGGGAGAGAAATATAAAAAAAGATGAGAAGAGAAAGATACAAAAAGATGAGAAAATGGGTAAAATCATAAAGGGAGAAATAAAAGGTAAGAAATAGGTCTACCAGATGATTGTCATCAAGAAGTGGTTGATAGAGTTTTCTAAGTATGTTTGCCATCAATGACAAATGGGGAGATTGTTGAATATTGTCATTGATCAAGGGATATTTTTTTGTGAATTGTCTTTGAATGTTAATATTTGATGTTTAATGTTGTCATTGATGTCAATGTTATTATAAATATGTATAATTATTTTATTTATGTCAAAGGATCTTATGAAGATGTTTGGTCAAGTAAGCCTTGAGGCTAGTATAACAATTGTAAAACATATTATAATGCTTTTTCTAGACATTATGAGAATATATTTTTAGGTGGAAAGATGAAATCAATAAGATCTAAAAAATAATTAGTATGCTCTAAAGATATATGTAAGTAGTTTTTAAGATGCTCCAAATGAGTTACCAAGATGAGAATGATCTAGGGAACACTTGGCAGTGTTTGAGCATGAGAAAAGTTATTTGAGTTTGTACATGAAGTGTTGAGGACCTTGTAAATGATTAGAATGTCAGCTCTAAAGATTTGTATATGCATATCTAAATATGCTATGAAGATACTATAGTCAAGATTTGAAGATTTGTAAGTATCTTCAAAGAAGTTATGTTGAATCTCCAAAAAAGAGTTAATGTATGAGTTTGTTTGAGCATACACAAGAGACATTAAAACATATGATATTTTCAAACTGGAGTCTACATGGTGGCTATAAGGTTAGATTAAAGGACTATTGAGACCAACAAGTCAAGGCTTAGAAAGCAAGAGAGATGGTGGCTAGATGAGGTAACAAGATCAATTTACATGACATGAGTGAGAAGGTGAACATTGATAGAGGTGAGTCAAGTTTTTTTAAGTTTCATATCAAGGTTTTCAAGAAAAGGCTTGAAAAAGCATTTCAAGGTTTCTCAAGTGTACATAATGAAGATTTGTCTACCCAATAAGGTTTTATTATTACTCATTCTCACATGCAACATATACATGAAAACCTAAGTTGTTGATGTTAGATGAGGAAGGGTTCTAGATTAAAATTTACAAGAATTGGTTTTTTGAAAGAGGATATAAGTTTTATGAATGATTTTTAATATTGGAAGATGGTCTAAACCCTCATAAAACACTAATGGTGACTAAATGTTAAAGATATTTTTATAAAGAGTTAAAAATAGTTTGATATGATAAAAAAGTGATTGGAGGTTAAAGTCAACTCTTTCAAGCATCTCCAAGTGTGTTAGGTTTCTCAAGTGAGTGAGAAGACCCTACAAAAAAAGTGATTATTTTTCATAAATTTATTATATATAGTAGACAAAGTTGACCAAGTCAAAGTTTTTAAATAAATTAAGATTAGAGTGTGAGGCTTTTTAAATATTTATAGATAGATTCCATATCTTAGGTGTGTAAAGTTAGTGATCCAAGTTATCTAATTGATAACAAACCTAGTGGTGCATATAGTAAGGAAATCAGATAAAAGTGAGAAAATGATTCTTGATTTATTTTCATGTATGAGTGATACATTAAAATATATGAAGATGTTTTTTGGGCATTGAATGATCTATACATGGTTTTCATAATTTTGGAAGTTATTATAAGAGGTTGAATCATTGAAACTAAAATGGCTTATCTGACTAAGTAGACTCTCTAAAAGAGAAGGTCAAAAGATTGGTCTGTAAGACTAATTAGTTTTCATTAGATCTCATGATATGATTGATAAATGTTGATTTGAGGATGTTATAAGATACTATTTATGTATTGAAATCCCTTGAAAATATTTAGTCATATGTTAAATGTTCATGTTTCCTTGACAATGTTTTGGAGCTAGTTGGTAGTTATGAGTGAACATATTACAAATAAATATTTGAGTGTGTTTACCCTAAGTTGAAGCATTATCTAAAGTTTTTGATGACCCTAAGGTCATGAGGTTTCTAAATATATAATTTTTTTCCATGGTTGTTTATAAAAATTGAGTATATGACTTAGTTATTCAAGATAGAGTTTTTTATATGCACAAGCCTTTTATAAGTAGTGATTTAAAGAAGGGTTCAAATAGTAGTTAGACCTAAAAGGTGTTATAGATCTAGAGTGAAGTTGGATAAGGTATATTCGAGTGGTGCATGAATTTTTCCTACCATGTGAGGTTTTTATATATGCTTCAAGAAATATCAAAGGGTAACGTGTTGTTAAGAAGGCCTTTTAGGTCTCTGTAAGCCTAAAAGAGGAGTATGAGATAATTTATGTATGAAAGACCTATTTTAATGATTGATTAATTATTAAATAATGTTATTTAAATATTAAAATACTTATTCATGGATAACCTAATTTACTTGAATATATATCTAACTAAGAAAGATATGAGCAAGTGACTTGTATAAAAGCAAGGCAGTTTAGGCCTATTTGACAATGCTTAGATGATGCTAAGAGAAGTAGATCAAAAGAGGATTAGATAATTTTATATATAATTCTTGAGTAAAATGAGGTCAATTGGACCATAAAAAAAGTGTCATGAACATCACATGCTAACTTTACAACTACTCGAGCTCTCGCATCATATGCCACTTCTTCATGGCTTTGATCTTGAGGATGATCCTGCTCAAAAAATGTTTTTTAGGTTCCTCCTTATAATTTTAATCTTCATATCCATGTAATTCATATTCTAAGGTAGTGATTTAGTCCCCAGTATCTTGCATGGTTATGAAGATTTGGTCCAACTTTATAGCTTGCTTAGTAGTGAACTAATTTTGATCAGAAGGGTGATTAATATTTGAAGCACCCTCACCTCCCAATCTAGCGTGCATCATTATTATTCCTATTTAACAAGATAATAGGCTTGTGTTAGTGGACACATTAAGTCCTAAATTTTGAGCCTTAGATCTAATACCATAATATAATAAGCCCACTAGGTTTTATTAGAAGCTAGTAATTTTTTTAAAATCTAATTACAGATTTCACTATGAGAAATCTAATTAGTGATATTTAACTAACTACATTAATTTAGTTAACAATAAGGTTTATATATAATCCACTTATCTAATTATCACCATGAACAAATATAGAAAATCATGAATAATGTTAAATGAACAATAAATATTTCATCAAAATCAGTAATGAAATAGTATAATTTTAGACAAGGCTAATACAAGATTATGACCAATGCCATAAAAGTATAATGAATAAATATTAAAAAATTTAGCAAAAAATAATATCTCAAAAAATAATACATGATATTAATCTCCATAGATCATGAGTCTCCACAATCAAGAGTCTCCATGACTCAAGTATCAATATGTAATCTCAAGTGTATCCTCTAGTGTAGTACTCTAGCTGGGAGGGGGAGCATCAACTGAGTGATTTTCCACACTAACCATAGATAATATATTCCCTACACTATATCCCAAAAATGAAATGTCCCTCACTTTATGGATGGGTAGATAATGATGGTGTGATAGTCCATAATGACAATATAGATCTAACTCATGTGTTATAGATATCTAATACATGATGTGTACCATAAATATATCCATTATAACATGATATCACACAACTATGAAAACTATATCAACTTATGAAATGACAATGTTGAACTATAAACATTACATTTTCTAAATCTTTCAATAGTTAATGATCTCTAGGATCAGTCAATTTTATACACACCACTCAATTAGATTACACCTCATATTTCATTGATGATGCTAATTAATCTAGTGAAATACATGCACTACATATTTAGATTCATAAATGCAATATTTGGTTAAAATATATAATAATATAAAAACTAATAGATTCATTCAAAATATTCCCTTTAGCCTATAAAAATATGCTAAGTACAAAAATATCAAATACACACATTTAGTCCATGAAATATAATGAAATGAATCTAATATAATCTAGTTTATTACTAAAGAATAAACAAAATAAAAAATAATCTTTAATATAACATATCATCCAAGAAATTATTTATCTAGACTTCTAGTTACCCTAATCACAAAGTAACTTATAATGATATTCATCCCTAAAACAAATATTAAAATGCAGTGTTGACATGGGTTTTATGCACAACTAAAATAATTTTTAAATGAGGTAACCTCTAAGGTTTTTGGATCTATGTGTAACTAGGTTCCACTCTGGGGAAAGAGTTTTAGGTATGTGGTTAGAATAACTTGATGGTATAATAACAGGTTGAGATTTTGGGTTATTCAACTAGGTTTGTAGGTAGATGTGTGGATTTTAATAAAAGAGGATAAATCACTAGGTGAATTGAATGGGTAAAAGACTAATATATGGTGGGTGGATCTTAAATAAAATTCAAAAAGAGGGAAGGTTAAGGTAGAAATAAGGATTTTATGTCTTTAACATGGAATTCCTTAGCCTATCTCTTTGGTGGATAAGAATATCAAGAACCAATATTTGTTGTTTGTAGATTCTGTACACTCATGAACAAACACAAATATAAGTGTAGGTATTTATAAATAGGATGATTATCGGTCTCAACTAAAGGTTACTATTCTTAAGTTTTCTACTGCATACCTTCACACAAGATATTACAGATCAGACTAAGATGTTATCTCAAGTAGTTGTATCTCACACCTAGAACACTATATCAAACTAAAAACTTCTACACACCTTAGATTATCAATTAAACTTATGCTAACTATCTAAATAAATAAAACATATCAATCTTCAATAGTTTTTACACATCTAATACTAACATTCATTAATATAATAGTCAAATTCATCCATATCATTGACACAAATTTGAATTATTGAATCAATTCAAACCAAAAAACTTCAAATTTATTAACTTAGAAATGGAATAAGAAAGCAAACATAGTTACATGAAAATAAAATCCTTGATTTATTCATGTATTTCATTTAAAAACTTTGACCTTTAAAAATTGAGTTCTAAATGTATATATAGATATTAGGGAAGGGGTCTCCTCATTCTCCAAGATTATAACACTTCATTTACATGTTGATAGACTATATAATAAGTCTTGGTTACATATCAATGTCTTATATATATCTCAGTCATGAAACATGTACATGTTATCAAAAGATTCAATTAATTGTAATATATATATATATATATATGCAATTAGGACTTAAATATTTGGTTATGACCATTATATGCAAAAAGTACAAAATTAGCCTTTATCTAAATTTCCTTTTTCTTAAGTTATTTCAAAACTATCATATAAATGTATTAGTACTAGTGCTTGATGACATGGTGATTAGAGTAGTACTTGGGGATGCACTGGATGATATAACTATTGTCACCATGGGAACTATAGTATGAGGTGGTGATAAAATAGTTTTTATGTTGGCATTATTAGTAGAGTTGGTATAGATTAAATATAAGGTGGTATTTATTGGGTTGATTTCTTCTTTGCATCCAATTCTTGGTAGTGTTTTTATGCCATAACATGTTATACTTAGATTAGATTCATATCTAGGAGGTGTGGCCTAGTCACCCTGCTCGCCTGCTCCATCAATTTGTTATGTTATGCCTTGGTTACTCTAAATCTAACCTTGAACACTTCCACCTCTGTCACCTTCTTCCTTGATGTGCTTAATTTAGACTCAATGTCTTGTAGGGTCAAAACTTGTAGACTCTAATTAAAGTTGTCAAAATATTGTTTAATCATTTGATTAAATGTATCTTGGGTAACCAAATTTCCTTGGTTATCTCAAATTTTATCCAACTCCAATCCTTTCAAAATTTTCACTACCTCTTTCTCTTGCTCAACCAACTTATTTACTAATGCCTCAAAGGGTAATACTAAATCTCAAGCCTCTTGTGTTTTACTAATTCTATATTCAAAGAATTTGATGCCTCTAAATGGGGAAATCAAATCCAAATGGTTGAATGAATTATTATGGGTATATAATAATAGTAAATTTAGCTTATTGGCATCCTCTTTTTGGATTATGAATAATCTAGTTATATTATTGACATGAGGATCCAAGTTTACTCTCAAAGAATGAATAGAATCAATAATCTTGTATAACCTAAGAATTACATCAAGCACATCCTAATCAATGCCTTGGGGAACTTTAATCACTTATTTCTACTCTTTGAAAATGTTTAAATCCTCTTTGAGATCTTATCTAGCCATTTTAATCCCTTCATGTATGGCAAAAATGGTTTCTAATGGGTCTGTGTGTAGGATTTCAAGTCCTTAATATAATGGGATTGACCCTTTTACATATTTTACCTCTTGATAAAGGAATAAAATTCTTCCCTTTCTTACATGATTAAGCTTATGCGTGAGTTGTCTTCAATCTTCCTCTTCCTCACCCTTTATACTGATGCAATAGTTTTATCAAAAAATGAGCTCACTATTGGTAGTTCTATTATCTTCAGATTGGGCCTCTTATAGGCTAAGGCTCTTAATTATTTATCCCAATATGGAAGAGTGAGATTTGAGGGATATGAGGGTTAAGCTTCTACTTGTGCATGTTATTCAAATTCTTTCTCAATGTATGTGGAAGGATTGGGAATTGATGATCAGATGATCTTTGACTAGTCTATGTTTCCATATTATGGCATTGGATGAAATACAAAGATTGGATTCCTTATGGGTTCCCTCTTTAGAGTAAATAATGTGGTTAAGGTGGTTAGAGTGGAATAATGCAAGGGTGAACCCAATTGGGTAGAAGGAGATGTAGTTGAAGTTCTATATTAGGTAATGGGTGGAATGGACAAAGCTAGTGTTGATGGGGTAGATGTTAATGGAATGGAAACTAAAGGGATGGAATATAAAGGGATGTAAATGAAAAAAGTGGAGGTTAGAGTAGGTGTAATGGTTGTTGGTAGGTTCATATATGGGTGTAATAAAATTAAACTTACACAGAGTTCCTTTGGTGGAATGAATGTAGAAACTATTAGCTCAGGGGTGATAGAAATTTTAGGTAAGGACATTAAAGTTAAAAGACTAAAATGAGTTGTGAGAAAAGGGAAATTACCATAAGGTTAAAATTTTATAAGTACCTTATCTTTGATTAATTTTAGGCTTAATACTTTTCTTGTTACAAATCCTCCTCATCCACCTCTTATGTTGCAGGGTATATGGTTTATCTCCCTTTGACTTCCTTTGATATGTCTTAGTTAGTTTGCATGCCTATAATTAAAGAGAAGGGGGAATAAGCCTTGGTGTTTGGGATGAGGAAGCCACTATTTCCTCTTCATTGAAGGAATCCAAGCATATAATTCTAGCTTCTACTTTTTTTCCATTGCCTCCTTATGTGTCTATAAATGGTGTTATCTATACATGGTGCTCATGACTACATCTAATAGGTAGGGCATCATGTAGAAGTTTCCTCCCAATGGCCTCTTATCCTTATACAAAATATGTTCTTAGAGGCATATATTGATCACTTCCCCCAATGCATAGGTGTGCTCTGAGGTAGTCAATAGGTCCAATAAGGGAACCCATTCTAGGTGCATAAAGTAGATGCTTGTATGGCCAAAAATTATATTCAATAGTGCCATCCCCACATGGATTCCCATTCTAAATACATGATGGGTATGGGCTCTTGACATGTTCTTTCAAATTGAGAATTTCCCTAGGTATTAGCCATATTGATAGAGCTCGCTCTTGATTATTGACCTTCTTCCATGTGATGATAGTGTGAGAATCAAAAGTAACATCTATAATGGGTAGGCTCAAATACCTATTAAATACCTCAACTATAATATACATGAAAATATTGTTATTTTTGACATAATGAAGGTCTCCTCTATCCATTATTCTCCATTCAAAGAATAGGCCCTGTATTAGATCAGTGCAAGACATAACCTCTAGTTTCATAGTCGAGTAGTATAGGGATTGGAATTTGAAAGGGAGTAGGTCCTTTAATATCTACTTATCTTTAGCTGTGATGTCTTCCTTGAGTAAAAATGAATCTACATTCTCCATTGCTTCCCACAATGTTGAGTAGTTTGGATATCCTCCATCAAATGTATTAACATCAACCACATTATCTAAGTACTCTATATAATCCTTGATTGATAACTTAGATGGTGTTAGGGATCTTTCATATGACCTAGATGATGATTCCATGGTGATTTGATTGATATCGATAGGTTCCAAGCTTTTGATAATGACATATATTCACTAAGATGAATTTTTTAAGTCATAAATTACTGTGATAGTAGTTAAGTCTTTTGGGATCACTTGAGGCTAAAGTTTACTTGATCTTGAAAATTGAATGACTTGAACTTAACTCAAGGATTGATGTAAATATGTTTCCTACATTGATTTATATTTTATGCACCATTACTCATTAACATCTATGATCTCATCACCTATATTCAAATTGAATTTAATGACCTTGTCCTAGTGTAAATGCCACATAAGATGCCTTATCATTTAGGGTGCCATGGTGTAACCTTTCATATTTTTCCTTGTGTTATTATATATCCCAGTTAATATAATTCAAACTTTACTTTTAATCCAAAAGAATCTGAAGCATAGAATGTCATTCAAAAAGATTTGCTCTAAAAGTTCCTGAAATAAAAGTTTTTGAAACAAAGTTGTTGATGATTAAGGTTGTCTAAGGAATCCTTTCGATGAAAAGTCTCTAAAATAAATTTTCTAAGGTAATGTATCCAAAATAAAGTTTCTAACATTATATCCTTTGGTGAGTAAGTTTATGTAGAGAATCTTGTCAAAGTGATTTTTTTTTAAAAATTCACGGACATAATCCTTCCAAAATGAAAGTTATCAAAGACTAAGGTTCTGATGAATAACCTTTTGAATAAAAAAATGAAAAAAGATGTCAATGAGAACCAGTCAAAGGAATTATTGTCCAAGTAAAAATTTTTATAAAAAATTTTCTAATAAGAATCTTTTTGCAAAGAATCTTTTCAAAGTGAATTTTTCTAAAGCAAATGTTTTTGAAGCAGAGTTGTTGATGAAAAATTATCCACAAAGAATATTTCCAAATATAAATTTACAAATGAAAGCTTTTAAATACCAAACTTGTTGAATATTGAATAATCTAAAATAAACAATCTAAATTCCTATTATACAAATCCATTCTTTCCATCTTTTCATTACTAGGTTAGTCTGAACAAGTACCTTTAATTGAAAAAACTATATCACAACATGATTCAACATTAAAAGCACAAAATTTATATAGATAAGAAAAGTATCATAACCCTCAAACTCATAGGTACCCCTCCAAAATATTCCTTTTTTCCCAAAAAAAAGAAGAGGGTCCCCACTTTTTTAAGAAAAAATACAAGGTGGAGTTTGTTGAATACAATAAATGATGACTCATAGGGGTGAATACTCCATAGTTTTCAAGAACCCAAAATCCATGGTTTCACAATAGCAATATCAACTATAAATATATCACAAAATAAATGACTAAACCAAAAATGGAAAGATACTCTTAATAATAATATGCAACATACTAGCTTTACTTACATCTTAAATCTATGTGTGAAAAGTGTTGTTATTTACTTCTTGTTTTAGGCTTTTAGATAAAGACATAAGTGTGAGCCATAGGTTTCACTTTGATTGGGCATTAGGTGTGTAGATGAGGATCTTAGGCATTGATCTATTACTAGTTAGGCATCCATAACCTTGACTAAGATACCTTTGATTACCTATTCCTCCTTCCTTCATATTTTTAATGATACATGATGCATTGTTCTTATTTAATCCTTTTTCTAATTTTTTTTTGGATTTTTTTATTGTCTTTTATTTTTATACCTTTTTTATTTGTTTTAATATGAGAAGAGGGAAAAGGTGACCATAATGAGTTGGTCTTAATTAAAATTAAAGTTTAATCAAAATGTCCTTATCATCTCTTGTATATGTTCATGATTATTACCTTGAATAAATATTAATGTTTTATGTGCACTTGACTCAAGGGAATAAGGAGATTTTTTTAAATTTGTGTAAAATTATGGAGGCAAATTTCACATACCTAATGAAATCATTACTTTCAAAACAAATTCATGGCTAACTCTCTCATTGTTTACCTAGATTAAAAGTCTTGTACTATAGTATGAACTACACCTTAATTCACATTGTATTAAAAACACCTCAAACTATGTTTGATTATACCAAGATTGACCATAATTTGACTATCAAGAAATCAAAATAAATTATGCTAGAATGGAAGAAAACTACTGAAAGAAAAAGGGATACTTCTAGAAAACAAGAACTAATCTAATAAAAATAAATACCTACAATTAGGAAACTAACTATTAAATTAAATCTAATCTACTCATACCTCTACCAGAACATCTTATTATTACTTAGAGACCTATCCAAATGGGAAAGCCATGTAGTAATGATTCAAAAACTATCCATTGATTGGATATATTAAATCATTACCTTGAATATCATTCAATTGAAAAGAATTATTTCCAATTTTTTTTTGAAATTTGATATGGTCTTATCAAAAATGGGGTAAACTTATCATACCTTTTTTCTCATGGGATTTGTCCCATAGTAGCACCAAATCAGAGATCTTGAATGCTTTGAATTTTTCTCTCTTATCAAACCATCTCTTGACCATGTCCTGATGTTTGCTAAAGTTTGGTAACACTTTATCCTTGGAGTCTTTCATTTTGATGATGTCCAATAGTTTAGACTCTACTTTGTCATTGGGATCCATGTATTCTTTCATGAACTGATATGTAGGAAATTTTAGCATGATTAGGAACATGGATGTTTACCATATACTATTAGATATAGATAAGCTTTGAGGTCTTATTTGTACCTCATCATATCTACCTAAAGTGTGTGATTTAGTTGGAGATTCTACTCCCTGGGTTTTTCTATAGCTGACTTTTTGATTGCATTTTTAAAGTTATTATTTGTTGAATCAACCAATCCATTCCCTTACAAGTAATGATTTGAGTATGATCTAATTATAATTTGATTATCATGGTCACACTTAATGAACTTAGCTGATTGAAATGTTGGCCCATTATCATAAACTAAAGAGATAAGAGGGCCAAACCTGGTTGTGATATGTTATTCAAAAAAATTATCACATCTTTGGCTCTAGAGTTCTTGGTGGCTACTACCTCAACCCATCTATTGTATTAATCTATAGTAGTGAGAAAAAAATTATGTCGAGCTAAGGAATTTGTATTTATAATACCAATAATGTCTAGGCCCCATTGGGTGAATGGTCTACCTTCGATTATAGACTATAGTTACATTATTGTATGTACTACTTTTTTTCCCAAAACTTGGCATTGATGGCATGTCCTCACATGGAAGTGTGCATCCTTAAAGACCATTGGCTAGTAGTAGCCCATTTTAAGTATCTTATGTGTTATAGTATTATTGGATGGATGGTCACTGCATGTATTTAAATGGATGTTTTTTAATATTTCCTAATATTCTATATGTGACACACATCTTAGACCAATGAATTTGTAATTATTTCTATAGAGGACTCCCTTCCTGATCATATAATGAATAGCTTTGAGTTTTAAATCTCTATTTTTCTCTCTTGAGTTGTTTGGGAAATATTCTAGTGAACAAGAACTAAATAATACATGAATAACAATCTTTTTAAGAGACCTAGATTTGACAGACCTCTTCAATAGTGATGCTTGGGTTTGGTTCAAACATCAATTTAACTATGACTTGTCTCATAATGATCTTGGATGGTTTGATTTCAATATGAAATTACTATAACTTCATCATCCAATTAATTCTATGCTCCACAACTCATTTGGTTAAAGTGTGATCTTGATAATAGGATCTAGTACTATGGTGATTGTTTTATTCTAGAGGATGTAGTGTTTAAACTTTTTGACTACCTTGATGAGAAAAAATATATGTTTGTCAATAAGGGAATACTTATGTTTTTCATCTTCCAAGTTAGTACTCATAAGTTCAATAGGAAGTTCACTTTCTTCCCGTTTGGCTTGAGTATGATAGCAATGGTATGTTCTAAGGTGAATGAATACAAGAGAAACTCCTTGGTGAAGTTGAGGCTTACCAGTACTGGAGCTTGTGAAATATCATTTTTTTATGTATTAGGACTTTTTCACTTTAGGCATCCACTCCACTTTGGTGTTATATTCGAGCATTGCATCTAGGGGTCTAACAATATCTACAAAGCCTAATATAAGTTTCATTATGAAAATTATCTTTCCAAAGAATGTTTTAAGTTCCTTTTTATTATTTAGAAACATTATTTTTGAAATCCCCTAAATCATGTCCAAGTCAATGGTGATTCCATATTTTATAATGATGTGTCCTAGTAGCTTGCCTTAATTAATTTTGAATATACTTGTATTTAGGTTAAGTGATAACCCAAAATTTCTACACTTCTCAAAGATATACTAAAGATGGTCAATATGTTCAACTCTATTTTTAGAAAAAAATAATGAGATTATCCATGTATATAATGATGCACTTCCCTATCATTCCTTAGAATGCATGATCCATTACTCTTTAAAAAGTAGCTCCAACATTTATTATCCCAAATGGCATTCACTTATACTCATATGTTGCCCACTTCATAGTAAATGTTGTTTTCATCTTATCTTCTGACTCAACTACTACTTGATTGTAACCTAAAAATCCATCCAAGAAATACATCATCTCAAAGCCACTTACAATTTGTATTATGTCATATAAGGAGGGAAAAGGATAATTATCCTTCTCTTAATCTTTATTTATATGTCTAAAGTCAATGGAAAGTCTGATCTCACCACTCTTTTTCTTGACTAGAATTAGATTGGCCACCTAAGTTGAATGTCTAATATGAAATATGATCCTATCACTTAGTAGCTTTTCCACTTCCATCTAAATTAATTATTCTGAGATAAGATTGACCAACCTTTACCTTTTGCTTAAATAATTTATGATCAGGCTTGAGTGGAATTATATGGGTAATGAATCTAGAATTGGAAACACTTAAGTCATCATAAGTCTATATAATTACATCTTTATGCCTTATCAGTTCATTGAATCTTTATCTTTATTTAAATATGCAACTTAAGATAATATTAATGAAGTGTGAATTTTTTTCATTACCTACATTTTCTAAATTGAATTTGTATTCATTAGCCTTAAGCTACCTCTATGATTAGGCCTAAGGATCTATGTTAAGGAGACCATGCCATTGGGAGGAAATTCTCTTTTAGCTGGATAATGCCTTATATAATTCTTCATGGCACCTATGGTTTTTTTCTTTGTCAACCATTATTTGAGATTAGAAATATATTAAATTTATCAAAAATTAGATAATTTACTAGTCATCATTAGATACTTGAATGTTTTCAACATTTTCTAGTACTAAAGGGTAGAGTACCAATTCAATGGATAACTCATGGATTTTTGACTCCTATAAGGGTGCCAAATTTATTGTTGAGTGGCTAGTGAATCAATAGATCCATTATATTATCTCAGGATAGATACTATGTTGAAAACTTCAAATTATTCTATTAAATCCTAGGCTCTATGCTTGTACTTATTCAGATATGATAATTTACACTAATATTTATTTCTGACCTAGTTTACCATGAGTTCATAATCTCCATAAACTAGCAATTCTTTGACATTGTTCCTAAGGGAAAATTTTAATCCTAGAATCATGGCTGCATATTATACTATTTTATTGGTGCATGGGAGTTGGAGACTATATGCTACTATTATTTTCTCTCCTTATGGAAAGTTCAACTCAATACCAACACCTGATTCGTTCTTAGATCTTTCTCCATCAAAATGGAGGGTCTATAATTAGGAAGGGCCTAGAATCTCTTCTAGTTATCTTTCTTCATTCTTGGCATGTGATTGATTTTGATAAGGTTTGCTATGCCTCTCTTAAGCAACCAAATATGTGAGAAGTCCTTGGAAAGGTATCCATTTAACATTTTTTACCATTCTCTAATTAATAACAGCCCATAACCTTTAGGAATATCCACTACCAAGATGTCGAGCATCATCTATACTATAGGTTCCTAAGCAACCTAAATTCTCACATTATTTATCTATCCAAATATAGGTGCTATTATTTTATCTATTTGTGGCATAGTCCTCTTGGATGGATTTGGTGTTAAACCAAGATCATGACAAAAAGAATTCAACATCACTATTGCTGAAGCTCCTAAATCTACTAGGAAATTATTATATTATTTCCAAATGCTCAAATGGTCAACAAGAAAGGGGGAACCTCTAGCTTGCTTGTATGTATAACATGTGTATTGGTTGTCTTATACTTTTATGCAATAGACTTTCCTATAATGGACTTCTATAATATCTCCTTTTACTCTATGATTTGTACTAGTTCATAAAGAGTGAATTTTTCCTTTATTTTCTTCATATCCTCAAAAATATTGTATCCTCATTTATTTTATTCCTCTCTATATTTAAACTAAATATTCCATTTAGGGGGAGGAGGATTATTGTTAGCCGTGGGATTTAGAGGGATAACTATATTATTAGGAAGATTAGAAGTAGTGAATGGATACATATTCCTCATATTATAATTGTTCCTATTGAATTTCTAGAATACCTTCACTTCATCAAAATTATCATTTGGGATATTGTCATCTTAACTAAGGAAGGGGGACTCAAAAGTATCAAAGGCCATAGCTGAATTAGAAGGGTTAGATTCATGAGGTAGATCTAGAGGATTCATCATTTGATCTTGTTTTATCATCTCTCTATAATATTTCAAAGGCTTAATATAATTCTATATAATCCAACTCTCCATGTTTAGATGTATTATTGACCTTGCACCAAATGGGCAAAGTTATTTTCATGATATTGATCACTAGAAGCTTATTGGATTATTATTGATCTAAAATGTCAGTGGGCTTGTTGAAAGGCCTATTATAAATTGGAAAGGGAAAATTATTATTTTAATTTTGATTATTTATATTTTTCATCCTTTTTTGCATATTCAATAAATTATTGCTCAACTTATAAACCATTTTTTGTATAGAATCCAATTCAGATTTATTAAAATCAAAACCTTGGGTGACTAATGCATTGGTGTGAACCTGATGTTGATTATACTAATGATTATTTTTTTTGTGTATGGTTATTCAAAAAATCATAATTCTAATTCATTATCTACTACATCATAGGAGGCAGAGTCTACAATTGGTTATGAATAAATATAAGAGCATTCTAGTTTGCACATGAAATTGTATTCAAGGATGGAAGTCCATTATTGAATCCCTAACCTCCTACACTATTAGGGATAAGCTATGGATTGAGCTTCTTATTGATGTTGATAGATTATTGTAATTATAAAGCTAGCATATTGTTAATAGCAACTCTTTGCAAGAACACCAAACTAACATGATCCAAAGTTTTCTTATATATTTCAAGCGTTTGATTCTCATCTAGCCTATATGTGGAATTTAGTTAGGTGTGCATCTTTTGGAATCTTGAATTGAAGGATAAGATGGACTCATTATGCTACCTTTTCATGATGGTAAAGAGCTAATATGATAGACTTGGATTAGTTACCTATCTAAATTATGCAAGAAACATACTTTGATAGTCATCTCATAAGGTGATGGATTTTTGTTTTAAATTAAGATACCAATCATAATAATAATTATGTAGAGTAAATGGAAAAATATTACATATAATATCCTCATGGATAAAATTAATTAATATCAATGTGGCCTTGAAATATTTGATATGTTTTTTAGCCAACCTCCCACTTGAGGGGGAGAAGGTAGGTAGATCCTTATCAAGGTTCCTAGGTAGGTCATGTTGGTCCTTAAGAATGGTAATGGTAGATTTGATTAACTAGGGTTGGGCCACAAGAATATTTATAGGTAGGACGTTCCTTATATGGGAAGGTATTTAGGCTTAATGCACCTCAAAAGATGATGGGTATGGTTCTAAGCCTCCTAAAGTTTGATAATGATGAAACCAAAAGGATAGCTCAGGACCTAGATCATATTAGTCTCCTAGATATCTCTATAATGATGGGTTCTTATTTTATTGTAAAATCACGCAAGTGTCCCCTCCTTATAGCACTAGATTCTTCTTTATTCTATTGATGTGAGTTTTATTTAGACCTTAAATAAGTTTTAAAAGAGGTAACCTCTAACATTTTGGGATCTTTTTAGAACTATGTTCCACTATGGGGCTTGAGTTACAAGTATGTGGTTAGAATAACTGGGTGGTGAAATAGCAGGTTGAGCCTATAGGTTATTCAACTAGGTTTATAGTCAAATGTGTGGATTCTAATAAAAAAGGATAAATCACTAGGTGATTTAGATGGGTGGAAGACTAATATATGGTGGATATATCTCAAAAAAATTCAAAAAGAGGGAAGGGTAAGGTATAAATAAGGATAATATGTCTTTGAAATGGAATTCCCTAATCTGTTTCTTTGGTGGAAAAGTATCTTAAGAACTAGTGTTTAATGTTTATAGTTATTGCACACTCATGAACAAACACATAAAAGCATGGGTATTCATATATATGGTGCTTATTAGTACCAACTAAAGGTTCATCTTCTTAAGGATGTTGTTATATACCGTCATACAAGAGATTATAGCTCAAATCAAGAAGTTATCTAGGGTAGTTGTAGCTCAGTCCTAGAGTATTATATCAAATAAGACACTTATACACAACTTGGATTATCAATTCAACATTTTCTAACTATATAAATCAATCAAACATATTAATCTTTAATAATGTTTGCACATATAATACTAACATTCATTAATATAACAGTCATATTCATTTGTAGCATTGACACACATCTAAATTATTAAATCATTACAAACAAAGAAACTTCAAATTTATTAACATAAAAAGGGAAGAAGAAAAAACAAAAATAATTACATGAAAATTAATTCCTTGATTTCTTACTTTATTTCATTCAAAAACTTTGACCCTTTAAAAATGGGTTCTACATGTATATATAGATCTTGGGGAAGGGGTCACCTCATCCTCCAAGATTAGAACACTACGTTTACATATTGATAGACTATAAGATAAGTATTGGTTACATATCAATGTCTTATCTCATTCATGCAATGTGTACATGATGGCAAAAGATTTAGTTAATTATAATATATATATATATATATATATATATATATATATATATATATATATATATATATATATGAAACTAGGATTTAACTATTTGGTTATGATCATTACATGCAAATTTTACGAAATTAGCCATTATCTAAATTAGATATTACTTAACTTATATTAAAACTATCATCATAATTGTAGTATTACTAGTGGTTGATGATGTAATGACTAGAGTAGTACTTAGCGATGCACTAGATTATATAACTATTATCACCATGGAAACTACACTATGAGGTAGTGCTAAAATGGCTATTGATATTGGCATTATTGGCAAAGTCAATATAGTTGAACTAGTAGGTAGAATTTATTGGGATACTTGTTTCTTTGTATCCAAGTCCTGATAGTGTTTGTATACCTTAGCATGTTATGATTAGATTAGATTCATATCTAATATGTGTGGCCTTGTCACCATACTCATCTACTCAATCAACTTTTTATGCTCTACTTTGGTTTCTCTAAATCCAACCATAAACACTTTCACCTATTTAACTTTCAATGTATTCTAGGCTCAAACCTTGTAAGATCTACTTGAAGCTATTAGAGGCTTGTTTAATCATTTGATCAAATATAGTCTGAGTAAATAGATTAACTCTATTATATTGAATTGTAGCCAACTCTAATCTTATCAAAATTTTCTTGTCCTCTTTCGCTTACTAGGTCAACTTATTCACTAATTCCTTAGAGGATTATACCCAATCATAGGCCTCATATGTTCCTATTAATGCTAAATTAAAAGAATTTGATGTATCTAATTGGGTCATCATGTATAAGTGGTTGAATTTCTTATTGGGGGTATATACACCAAGAAATTTATCTTAATTTAATCCTCTTTATAGATTATAAATAATATAGCTATATTATTGACATGAGGAGCCAAACTCACTCTTAAACAATGAATAAAATCAATAATCTTGTATAATCTAAGAGTTGGATCTTGCACATCCAAATAAATCTCTTGGGAAGCCTAAATCCCTTGTTTCTTCCCTTTGATATTTTATATATCCTCTTTGAGATCTTGTTTGGCCATTTCATTCCATTTATGTATTAAAAAGGATGGCTTATGTGTGGGTCTCCATGTAGGACTTTAAGACTTCAATATAAGGCCGCTAAACCTTTTGTATATTTTGCCTCTTGCTAAGGGAGTAAAATTATTCAATTTATTCAATAATTATGGTTTTACCTAGGATATCTTTAATTTTCATTTTCTTCACCCTCTGTATTGATGCAGTAGATTTATCAAATAATGAGATCACCATTAGCATTTTTATCATCTTCAGATTGGGCCTATTAGAGGCTAAGGATCATAATTATATAGCCCAATCTAGAAAGTGAGTTTTGATGGATCTAAGGGATGAGATTCCACTTGTGATTTCTCTTCAAGTTATTGCTCAATTTGTGTGAAAGTATTGGGTTACTGACCAAATGATCTTTGACTAGTTTATGTTTCCATATTATAGCATTAGATGGAAAACAAAGATTGGATGCCTCTTAGGTGCTCTCTTTATAGTAGATAATGTGGTTATGGTGGTTGAAATGGAAAATTAAAGGGTGAACCCAATTTTTTATAAAGAGGTATAGTTGAAGTGATGGATTGGGAATGGATGGAATGGATAGACTAGTGTTGATGGGGTGGAATTTAATAGAACAATAGTAGAGGTTAGAGCAAGAGAAGTGGTTGTGGGTAGGTTCATAAATGGGTATAAAAAATGTAAACCTATAGAGAGTGACTATTGGGGAATGAATTTGGAAACCAATAGCTCAGGGATGATAAAAATTGTAGGTAAGGAAAATTAAATCTAAAAGACCTAAAGGAGTTGTGATCAAAGGGCCCATATTATATGGTTCACCTATGATAGGTGTCTTGGATTTAAGTGTTTATAAGCTTAATACCTTTTCCTATTACATCTTATCCTTATCCATCTCTTATGTTTGAGGAGTCTTTCATCTATTTCCCTTTGCTTTCATTTGATGTCTTAGTTGTTATGCCTTCTTGTGATGGAAGAGAAGGAGAATTAATGCTTGGTTTTTGGGTTAAGGAATCTATTATTTCTTCTTCATCAGAAGAATCCAAGCATATAATCCTAAATTATAATCTTTTTCCAAATCCTCTTGATTGATTCATCTCCTTAGAAATCTCTTGCTTGACCTTATATCAATTCAATTATGGAAGTTTGAACTAGGAGTACTATTTTTTCTTTTGCTTGTGTGGATGCAGGTAGTTGTTCTTCCTTAGCTTGTTTATCTTGTTCTACAATGAGTGGTGCCTTAGTTACCAGATGTTATTAGCCCAGAGGTTGGCCTTGATATGTTTGGGGATATAGTCCCTCTCCTTTTGGTGCCTGTGAAGGCCTACCACTCCAAAAAAATAAGGATCTCCATCCTTTAGGAAGTGGAATCCTAAACTTTGATTCAAAGAATGTAAGAGATGGATTAACTTGTATCACTCTCAGTAATTACTTACTCAATCTGATATTTCTAGCCCTTTTCTTCACCTACTCATCATCCTTATCATTTAGGAAGAGAAAATCATGATTCATTCATCCATGCCTATAAGGAAGGGTATGAATTTTCTTCTGGATCTATTCAATAGTGATGTACAGCTCTAGTTTAATCATCAATTAAACTATGCCTTATCCCATAATGATCATATCTAGTTTAATTTCAATATAAATTTCATATAAATTTACCATCTATTTACCTCTATGCTCACCCAATTTATTTTATCCAAGCATGAACTTAACAGTAGGATCTAGTACTATGGTGATAGTCTTATTTTGGAGGATGTAGTGTCTAACCTTTTTGACTACCTTAACAAGAGAAAAATTTTGATTATCAATTAGGGAATACTAACATCTTTCATATTTCAAGTTATTACTCATAAATTAAATATGATGTTTTATTTCTTCCATTTTCTACATGAGTATGGAAGTAATGGTATGTTATGATGTGAATGAATACAATAAAAAGTCATTGGTGAGGTCGGGGCTTACCAATATTGGGGATTAAAAAATAGCCTTGTCTATGTGTTATAAGGACTTATTTTCTCTAGGTGTCCACTCCACTTTGGAATTATATTTGAGAATTGCATTTAGGGGTCTAACAATCTTTTCAAATATTGATATAAATTTCCCTATGAAATTTATCTTTCCAAAGAATGATTTGAGCTTCCTTTTACTATTTAGAAACATTATTTTTGAAATCCCCAAAATCCTATCTAGGTCAATGGTGATTCCATATTTTGTAATGATGTGGCCTACCATATTTCCTTCATTAACAGCTATTACATTTTTCCTGGGGTTAAGTGATACCCCAAACTTTCTACACCTCTCAAAGATAGACTGAAGATGGTCAATATAATTAGCTCTATTTTCAGAAAAAATAATGATATTGTCCAAGTTTATAATGATGCACTTACCTATCATTCCTTGGAATGCATGATCCATTACTATTTAAAGATTAACTCTAGTGTTGATTAGCCCAAATGGTATTCACTTATATGTATATGTTCCCCACTTCATTATAAATGATGTTTTTATCCTATATTTTGATTCGACCAATACTTGATTGTAACCTAAAAATCCATCCAAGAAACACATAATATCAGATCCACTTACATTTTGTATTACCTCATTTAAGGAGGGAAAGGGATAATTATCCTTCTCTAATGATTTATTTATATTTTAAATTTAATTTAAAGTCTAATCTTGCCACTCTTTTTCTTGACTAGAACTAAATTAACCACCCAAGTTGAATCTCTAATAGGAAAGATGATCCTAACACTCAATAGCTTTTCTACTTCATTTTGAATTAATGGTTCTAGAATAAGATTAACTAGCCTCTTCCTTTACCTCAATGGTATATGATTAGTCTTGAGTGAAATTGTATGGGTAATGAGTCTAGGATTGAAAAATCTTGAGTCATCATAAGTTCATGAAATTACATCTTTATACTAATAATAAGTTCCTTGAATCTTTAATTTTATTCAGGTGTGTATCTTTAGCCAATATTTATGAAGTGTGCATTATTTTCATCACCAACATTTTCTAAATTGAATTTTGATTCATTAACCTTCAACCACCTTTTTGATTGTACCTAAAGATCTATGTCTAATATCTTTTCCAAGGTGACCATTCCCAATGGGATGTGATTCTCTTTCATATGGATAACACCTTACTCATCCAATTATTCATGGAACCTATGGTTTATTTATTAGTCATCAATTATTTGAAATTGGAATTGTCTTGAATTTTTCAAAAATTGGACATTTTTTTATCATCATCAATACTTAAAAGTTTTCAATATTGTCTAGTATTGAAAGACATGGTACCAATTCAATGGATAACTTTTGAATTTTTGAATCCTATAAGCATGCCAAATTTATTGATAAAGTGGTCACTAATTTAGCAGCTCCATTCTATTATCTGAGGATAGATAACATGATGAAAGCTTCAAATGATTCTATTAAATCTCATGCTATATGATTATACTTCTTAAAACATGAAAATTTATGCTGATATTTATTTATGACATAGTTTACCATGAGTTTAAAATCTCCATATACTATCAATTATTTGACATTGTTCTTGAGGGTGAATTATAATCCCAAAATCAAGGCTTTATATTCTACTCTATTTTTTGGTGTATGGGAATTGGATCCTATATGTTACCAATAGTTTCTCTCCTATGGATTGATCATATTAATACCAAGACTTGATCCTTGATTAGATATTTATCCATCAAAATGAAGTGTCCATAATTAGGAAGGGCCCAAAATCTATTTTGGTGCTTCTTGCCTCATGGAAAATGTGTAAATTATAAGACTAGGAGATTTGTATCTTACCAATTCATTGGTCATATTATACTCCATAATAGGATGCTTAATTCTTGTCTCTCAATCGATTATGATTTGTTTGGCTATGCCTCTCCAAGGTATCCAAATATGTAAAAATTCCATGGAAAGGTATCCATTTAGCATTTTTGATCAATATCTACTCAATAATAGCCCATAACATTCAGTAATATCCACTACCAATATATTTATTATCACATATACTTTAGGTTCTAAAGCAACTTGAATTATCACATTGTTCAACTCTCCCAATATAGGTGCTACTATCTTATCTAGCTATGATACAGTCCTCTTGGATGGATTTGGTGTTAAACCAAGCTTCTAATAAATAGAATTTGACATCACTATTGATGAAGCTATTGAATGTACCAGACAATTGTGTATAATATTTCCAAATGTTTGAATGGTCATAAATAAAGAGGGAACTTCTAGATTTATTTTGTATGCAACATTCATGTTGGCTATTTTAGACTTTTTTGCAATAGAATTGCCTATAATGGACTTCCATAGGAGCTCCTTTTGCTTTGTAATTTGTGCTAGTTCATGAAGAGTGATGTTATACTCTATTTCCTTCATATCTTCAACAATATTATATCATCCTTTATTTTGTACCTCTCTATGTTGTGGATGGTCATTCCCTATAGGGAAAGAGGATTATTATTGGCCTTGGGATTTGGAGGGATAAACATATTATTAGGATGATTAGAATTAGTGAATGACTACCTAGTCCTTAGATTATAATTATTCTTGATGAATTAATGTAATGCTTGAACTTCATCAAAATTATCCTCTAGGATAATGTCATCTTCATTAGGGAAGGGTGATTCAAAAGTCTCAAAGACCATAGCTAAAATGGAAGGGATAAATTAATGAGGTAGATCTAGAGGATTCATCATTTGATATTGTCTGGTCATCTCTCTCTAGAATATTTTGAAGGCTACAAAGAATTATATATAGTCCAAATTTCCATTTTGAGATGTATTATGGACCCTACACCAATTGGGCAAAGTTATTTCCATGATTATTGCTAGTCTAGATTGTTAGTGGGCTTGTTGAAATGCCTATTATATTTTGGAAAGAAAAAAATCTAATTATAATTTTGATTATTTCTATTGCCCATCCTTTTTTGCATATTCAATAAATCATTGCTTAGCTTCTAAACCATTCTTTGTATAGAATCCAATTTAACTTTGTTGGAATCATAACCTTGAGTGACTATTGTATTGTTGTGAGCTTAATGTTGATTCTATTGTTGATTATTTATTTGTGTATGATTATTTAAAAAATCATAATTACAATTCATCATATTTGTGTACAACTAGTTTTGATTGAATGCAAGAGCATTCTAGTTTGCACATGGAACTGCATATAAGGATCTAAGTCATTCTAATATATTTCATGCATTCTATCAAGGGTGCATCTTCTAGAATATTTCATTTAAGGCTTGATTGAACTAGTTAGGATCCCTTTTCATGATGGTAAAGAGTTGATATACTAGAATTAGATTAGTTACCTATCTAAATTGTACAAGAAATGTACTTTGAAATGCATCCCATGGGGTGATGGAATTTTCTTACAAATTGAGATACCAATCATAAGAAGAATCCAATAGAATAAATGGAAAAAGCCTACATGTAACATCCTCATGGATAACATTAATTAATCTCAAGGTGACCTTGAAATATTTGATATTTTATTTAGCTATCCTCTTACTTGAGGGGGATAAGGTAAGTATATACTTCTATGGATTCTTTATAAGGTCATGTTGGTACCTAGAGATGGTAATGGACAATATAATTAACTAGGGTTAGTCCATAAGAATATTTATAGGTGGGACATTCCTGATAGGGGAAGGTGTTTAGGTTTAGCATACCTTAGAGATGATGGGTATGGGTCCAGACCTCTTACATTTTGATAATGATGAAACCAAAATGTTGGCTTGGGCTGTAAAACTTGTTAATCTCTTGGGTGTCTCTATAATGATGATTTCTTATTTTATTGGAAAAGCACACAAGTGTGCCCTCCTAGTGCCAATTTTTTTTCTTCTATTGATGTGGGTTTTGTGCACACCTTAGAGAATTTTTAAATGAGGTAACCTCTATATTTTTGAGATCTTTGTGGAACTAGGTTCCACCCTGAGGCATGATTTGCATGTATGTGGTTAGAACAATTGGGTGGTGGAATAACATGATAAACCTATGGGTTGTTCAACCAAGATTGTAGGTGGATGCATGGATTCTAATAAAAATGGATAAATCATTAGGTGATTTGGACGTGTGAAAGACTAATATATGGTGGGTATATCTCTAAGAAACTTGAAAAAGAGGGAAGGGTAAGCCAAAAATAAGTATTTTATGTCTTTGAAATAGAATTCCTTAGTCTATCTCTTTGGTGGACAAGTATCTTAGGAACTACTATTTATTATTTATAGCTTCTACACACTCATGAACAAACACAGCTAGAAGACTGGGTATTCGAATATAGTGTCCTTATTGATCTCAATTGGAGGTTGAACTTCTTAAGTATATTATTGGCTAGGGTAGTTTTAGTTCACACCTAGAGTAATATATTAAACAACACACTTCTACACACCTTGGATTATTGATTCAACCTATGTTAAATGTCTAAATCAATGAAACATATCAATCTTTAATATTTTTTAAACATCTAAGACTAACATTCATTATTATAATAATCATATTCATCCATATCATTGGCACACATTTGAATTATTGAATCAATGCAAATAAAGAAACTTTAAATTCATTAAAATATAAAGGGAATAAGAAAGAACAAACACAGTTGCATGACAATCAAATCCTTGATTTCTTCTTGTATTTCATTAAAAAAATTTGACCCTTAGAAAAATGGGTTCTACATGTATATATAGATATTTGGAAAGGGGTCACCTCATCCTCTAATATTAGAATAATTCATTTCCATATTAATAGACTATAAAAATAAGTCTTGGTTACATATTGATGTCTTACAGATATCTCAGTCCTAAAACATGTACCTAATGTTATATATATTGAGTATTTTAACATTAGGTACGTGTTTTAGGATTGAGATATCTGTAAGACATCAATATGTAACCAAGACTTATTTTTATAGTCTATTAATATGAAAATGAATTATTCTAATATTAGAGGATGAGGTGACCCCTTTCCAAAATTACTATATATATATATACACACACACACACACACACACACACACACACACACACACACACACACACACACACACAAACACACACACACACACACACACACACACACACACACACACACACACACACACACATGTAACTAGGACTTAACTATTTAGTTATGACCATTACATGCAAAATGTACAAAATTAGCCTTTATCTAAATTAACTCTTTCTTTACTTTTCTCAAAAATATCATCAGAACTATAGTATTACTTTTGGTTAATGATGCAATGATTAGAGTAGTACTTGGAGATGTACTAGATGATATAACTATTGTTACCATGGGAATTATAGTATGAGGTGGTGTTGACATGGATGTTATTATTGGCATTATTGGTAGAGTCGATATAGTCAAACTAGAAGGTGGAATTTTATGGGCTAATTTACTATTTACATCCAAGTCTTGGTAGTTTTTATACACCTTAACATGTTATTATCACTTTGTATTCATAATTAGGATGTATGGTCTAGTCACCCTACTTGTCTACTCCATCAATTTATCATGCGTTGCCTTGCTTGCTCTAAACCCAACCCTAAACACTTCCACTTGTATCACCTTATTCTTTGTTGTGTTCAATTTGGCCTCAATGTCTTCTATGATCAAACCTTAAAGACTCTCCTTGAAGATATTGGAGTCTTGTTTAATAATTTGTTCAAATTTAACTTGGGAATCCAACTTGCCTCTGTTATCGTGAATATAGCCAATTCCAATCCTATAAAAAATTTCTTGGCCTCTTTATCTTGCTTGGCCAACTTATTCAGTAATGCCTTAGAGGATAATACCCAATCTAGATCTTCTTGTGTTGTTGTTAATGCTAAATTCAAAGCACTTGATGCCTCTAATGGGGTTATCAAGTCCAAATGGTTGAATGTTTTATTAGGGGTATATAACACCAACACATTTAGATTTATATCATCATCTTTGTGTCTTATAAATAATATATTTATATTATTGACATGAAGAGACAAAATCACTCTTAAAGAATGAATAGAATAAAGAATCTTGTATAATCTAAGTGATGCATCCTGATCAATTCCTTAGGGAACCCAAATCTCTTGTTGCTACTCTGTAAGATTTTCTAGGTCCTCTTATAGCTCTTGTCTGGCCATTTTTGTCCTTTTATGTATAGTAAGGATGGCTTATGTGTGGGTCTCCATGTAGGACTTCAATTCCTCAATATAAGGGTACTAACCCTTTTGTCTATTTTTTCTCTTGCTAAGGGAGTAAAATTATTCCCTTTCCTCCATGATTAAGGTTAAATCTAAGATATCTTCAATTTTCCTCTTCCTTACCCTCTGTAATGATGTACTAACTTTATCAAACAATGAGCTCATTATTGGTAGTTTTGTTATCTTTAGATTGGGCCTCATAGAGGGTGAGGATCCTAATTATTTAGCCAACTATAGAAGAGTGAGATTTTAGGGATATGAGGGCTAATATTCCACTTGTGCATGTTCTTCATGCTCTTGATTAGTTTGTGTGGAAGGATTAGGCATTGCTACCCAAATGATCTTTGACCAGTCTATGTTTCCATACTATGGCATTGAATGGACAACAAAGATTGGTTGCTTCCTAGGTGCCATTTTGGTAGTAACTATGGTGGTTATGGTGGTTAGAGTGGAATAAGGAAAGGATGAACCTAACTAGGTAGAAAGAGATATAGTTGAAGTGATGGATTGGGCATTGGTTAAAATGGACAAAGCTAGTGTTGATGGGTTAGACATTAATGGAATTGAAATGGAAGGGATGAATAATAAAATAGTGGAGGGTAGAGTAGGTGTATTGGTTTATGGGAAGGTTCATATATGGGTGTAGGAAAATTAAAACTGTAGAGAGAGCCTATTATGGAATTAATGTGGAAACCACTAGTCTAGGGGTGATAGAAACTATAGGTAAGGACATTAAAGGGTAATGACCCAAAGGAGATATGAGTAAAGGGCCCTTATCAGATGGTTCACCTATGATGGTTGTCATGGATTTGTGTGATTTTATGCTTAATACCTTTTCCTTATATATCTCTTCCTCTTTCACCTCTTATGTTGGAGGGGTATGTGGTCTATCTCCCATTGGATTCTTTTGATATCTCTTGGTTGTTTTTCCTACCTATGATGGAAGAAGAGGAATAATGCTTTGTGTTTGAGCTAAAGAAGCTGATATTTCCTCTTAATTAGAGGAATCCAAGCATATAATCCTATATTTTATCTTGGTGCATGGCCTCTTGATTGAGATAGATCTTGAGTAATCTCTTTTTTGACCTATATGAATTTAATTATGGAAGTTTGAATTAGGAGCACTAGTTATTATTCAACTTTTGGGGAGGTAGGAAGTTATTCTTCCTTGGCTTGTTTATCCTATTATCTAATAAGTGGTACCCTAGATACCAACTATTGTTGGTCTTGAGGTTTTCCTTAAGCTATCTATGGATTTATTCCCTTACCTTTTATTTCCATTAATGGCCTATCACTCCAAAAATATGAGGATCTCCATCCTCTAGGAGGTGGAATCCTCAACTTTTCTTTAATGAGTGTAAGAGATGGCTCTACCCATATCACTCATAGTATGTACTCACTTAATCTGGTAGTTGTGGCCCTTTCCTTAACCTCCTCATCATCCTTGGAATTCAAGAAGATAAAATAATGATCCTTTAACTCATGATTATAGGAAAGCCAAGGGTATCAATTTTCTTTTGGTCCTTGCCATGAAGATCCTAGTATTTATAAAGAAGGGTAAGTATTGCATATACCTTCATATCATTCCCATCCTCCTTGAAATATTTATAAATTAAATATTAGATTATCCCAATGGTGATATGGGATCCATGGAATGTGGCCTTTTAATTCTTTTTTAATTCTTAATTGATTCCATTCCATATTTAATACATTATTTCTTACTCTAATACCTTGTTTGGAATGAACTTTAGGAGATAAAGAGAATCTATCTTATGGCCTACCACCATGATGAATGTGTAATCGAGATAAAGCTAATAGTCTTCTATGTTGTTGACAAGTGTTTGGGTTATGCTGGAGGAAATCCTTAGTAAATAATGGCCATGGATTTCCATCTAAAACTGAGGATATAGGTCCTTAGTAATATTTTTATATTCCTCACATATGAATATGTGTGCACAAAAATTTAATAGTCACAAATCATATTATTGATGACTTCTATGTTTAGATCCCATTGTGTCTATACACTATGACCATAACCACATCTAATAGTTAGGACATCATGTAGAAGTTTCCTTCTAGTGGACTCTTATGAAAAAATTTGCTCTTAGAGGTGTGTATTGATCACTTCCTCTAGTGCGTAGGTGCACTTCAAGGTAGTCAATGGGTCTATTAGAGGAACTCATTCCAAATGCATAAAGTATATGATTACATGGCCAAAAAAATTATTTAATAGTTTTATCCACAAATGGATTCCCATTCATAAATGGGTGATGGGGATGGGGATCTTGACATGTTCTTTCAAAGAGAAAATTTCACTAGGTAGTAACAATCCTTATAGAACTCACTCTGGCTTATTGGCCTTCATCCATGCGATGATAGTGTGCAAATAAAAAGTAACATATGAAATGGGTAAGATCAAATACCTATTAAATGCATCAGCCATAATATATGCATCAATAGTGTTATTATCAATATAATGGAGGTATCCTCTATCCATTATTCTCCATTTGAATAAGAGGCCCCATAGTAGATAAATTCAAGGAATAACCTCTAACTTCACCACCATGTATTATAAGGCTTTACATTTGAAAGAGAGTAGGTCCTTCACTATTTGATTATCATTATCTATGATGTCTTCCTCAAGTACAAAGGAATATATATTCTCCATTGCTTCCCACAATGTTAGGTAGTTTGGATATCATCCATGGAATGTTGTAACATCAAACACAATATCCAAGTACTCTATAGAATCCTTGATTGAAACTTAGATGGTGTTGGGAATCCTTTTTAGGACATAATGATGATGTCATGGTGATTTGACTGATATTGGCATGCTCCAAGGTTTCTATAATGGTATGTATTCACTGAGATAAATTTTTCAAATCACAAATTACTGTGATATAAGTTAGGTCTTTTGGGATTACATGAGGATAAATTTTACTTGAGATAAAATATTGAATGGTGTGAATTCAGCTGAGGGCTTGATCTATATAGATTTCCTACATTGATTTTTATTTCATGCACCATTACTTAATGTCTATGAGCTCATCACCTTCATTTAATTTATATTTGACCACCCTATCCTAGAGTACATGCTATGTAGGATGCCTTATCATTAGATATGACATGGTATAATCTTTCATATTTTCCATGTGTCATTATATATCCCAGTCAATAGAAATCAAACTTTTGTTTTAGGCAAAACTAATCCTAAGAGTAGAATGTCCTTCAAAAATATTTGCTCCAAAATTTACCAAAACAAAGGTTTATGAAACAAATTTTTTGATGACTAAGGTTTCTAAAGGGATCATTATTATGAAAAGTCTTTGACATAAAATCCTCCAATGAGAATGTTTTCATATAGAATCTTGCCAAAGTGAATTTGTCTAAAATAAATTCATCGACATAATCCTTCCAAAATGAAAGTTCCTAAAGACTAAGGTTTTGATGAATAAACTTTCATAGAAAAAAAATGAAGAAAGGTGTTAATGAAAACCTACTAAAGGAATTGTTGACAAAGTAAAACTTTCTAAAACAAAGCTATTGATGATAATATTTTCATAAAGAATATTTTTGAATCAAATATTTCTGACGAAAATTTGCAAATGAGAAACCCTCCATAGATAATCTTTTCGAGGAGAAATTTTTGAATGAAGGCTTACAAAGACCAAACTTGTTGAAGATTGAGTACTCCAAAATAAACAATCTAAATTCCTATTATGCAAATCCATTCTTTCCATCTATTCATTAATAGGTTAATCTAAACAAGTAATTCTAAATGAAAAATGTATATCATAACATGTTTTAGCATTAAATGTACCAAATTTATATAGATAACACAAGTATAAAAACCCTCAAAACTCATAGGTACCCCTCCAAGATAATCATTATTTAAAAAAAACAAAGGAGGTCCCCACTTTTTAAAGAAAAAACACTAGGTGGGGTGTGTTGAATAAAACAAATGGTGACTCACAGGGGTGAATAATCTAGAGTTTTCAAGAACCTGAAATCCATAGTTTTGCAATCCCAAAATAAATGACTAAACCAAAATTGGAAAGAGACTCTTAATAATATTGTGCAACATACTAGATTTAATTACACCTTGAATCTATGCATGAGAAGTATTGATCTTTAACTCTTAATTTAGGTTTTTAGGTAAAAACATAAGGGTGAGATGTATGTTTCACTTTAATTGGTAATTAGGTGTGTAGTTGGGGATCTCGAGCATTCATCTACTACTAGTTAGGCATTTATATCCTTAACAAATATACCTTTGATCACTTATTCCTCCTTCCATATTTTTCATGATGCATGATGCATTAATCTTATTTCATCATGTAGTATTTGAATCCTCTTTTAATTTTGTTTTGAATTTTTGGATTGTTCTTTTTATTTTTTCACCCTTTTTCTTTTTTTTATTTTAGGAAGAGGGAAAAGGTGACCATAATGAGATGGCCTTAGTTAAAATTTTGGTTTAATTAAAATATCCTTGCCAACTCTTGCCTATGTTCATGATTATTACCTTGAACAAGTATTAATATTTTATGTCAACTTGACTTAGGGGAGTAAGGAGAGTTTTATAAATTTGTATATAATTATGGGTGAAACTTTCACATACCTGATGAAATCATTAGTTTCAAAACATATCCATGACTAACTCTCTCATTAATTACCTAGATTAAAAGTCATGTATTAAAATATACATTACCCTTTGAATTAGATTGGATTCAAAAAACCTCAAACTATGTTTGACTATACTAGGATTGACCATAATTTGACTATCAATAAATCAAAATAAAACTATTCTAGAAATTAAGAAAACTACTAAAATCAAAAGGGCTAATTCTAGAAAACACAAATTAGTCTAATAAAAGCAAATAAATAAAAGTAAGAAAATACATAATAAAGTAAATCTAATCTACTCCTACCTCCACTAAAATGTTTTATTGTTACTCATAGACCTATACAGATGGGGTAGCGATGAAGTAATGCTTCAAAAACTATCCATTGACTAGATATGTTATATCAATACCTTAATGATCCTTCAAATAGAAGGCATTATTACCCAAAATTTATGAAATTTGATATGGTACTATCTACAATGGGGTAAAATTATAATGCATTCCTTTTTTCATGGGATTCATCCCATAGTAGAACCAAGTCAAAAATCCTCAATGCTTTAAATTTTGCTCTCTTGTCAAACCATCTCTTGACTATGTCCTAATGTTTGCTAAAGTTTGGCAATGCTTTATCCTTAGAGTCTTCCATTTTGATGATTTCTAGTAGTATATACTCTATTTTGTCATTGGGCCCCATGTATTCTTGTATAAATTGATATGTAGGAAATTTTAGCATGATTAGGAACACATGATATTTCACATATACCGATAGATATGGTAAAGCTTTGAGGGCTTGTTTGTAGTTCATCTTATCTACCCAGATTGTATAATGTATTAAGATGTGCCACTCTCTTAGTTTATCTACAACTGAATTCTTGATTGAATTTATAAGGTTATTATTGGTTGACTCAAACAATATATTCCCTTGTGGGTAATGATTTAAGGATAATAAACTGGTTAAAATGTTGATCCATTATCATAAACCAAAGAGAGAGGAGTGTCAGACCTAGTTTTGATATGTTCTTCAAGATAACTTATCACATATTGGGCTCTAGAGTTATTGGTAGCTACTTCTTCAGTCCATATGGTGAAGTAATATATAGTAGTGAGCACAAACTAATGTCTAACTGAAGAATTTGGATTTATAACACCAATAAAATCTATGCCCCATTGGGAGAATGAAATACATTCAATTATAGGCTATAGCAACATTACTTCATCTACCTCTCTTTTTACCAAAATTTGGCATTCATGGTATGTCCTCACATGGAAGTGCACATCCTTAAAGATTGATGACTAGTAATAGCCTAATTTGATATTTTATGGGCTATAGTATTACCATGTGGATGGTTTCTGCCTATCTTTTGATGGATATTTTCTAATATTTCTTAATCTTCTACATGTGACACACATCTCAGATAAATGCCTCTGTAATTATTTCTATAAGGGATTCCTTTCCTAATCATATAATGAGCACCCATGAGCCAAAATCTCTCTTTTGCTCTCTTTTGAGTTCTTGTGGGCATGTTGTAGTGAGCAAGAACTGAATAATTCCAAATTCTAATATTCTTGAGAAACTTGGGTCTATAAAACTTCTTTAGTTGTGATGTTTAGGTCTTGTTCAATCACTAATTAACTATGCCTTGTCCCCTATACATCCCAGCTAGTTTGATTTCAATATCAAATTCCTATAACTTCACCATCCATTTACGTCTATGTTATCCAATTCATTTTTTCAAATCATGAGCTTGACAACAAGATCTGATACTATGATAATTGTATCATTCTAAAAGATTTAGTGTATAAAATTTTTGTCTACCTTGATGAGAGTGAAGATTTGCTTATCAATCAGGGAATACTTAAGTTTTACATATTTCAAGTTAGTACTCATAAATGCAATAGGATGTTTGATTTATTCCCTTTGTATGTGAGTATGGTAGAAATAGTATGTTTTAAGGTAAATGATTACTAGAAAAATTCCTTGGTGAAGTCAAGGCTTACCAATATTGGGGCTTGTAAAATAGCCTTCCTTATGTCATTCAAGGAATTATTCACTTTAGGCATCCACTCCACTTAGGTGTTATATTTGAGCATTATAATCAGGGGTCTTACAATATCTACAAATCCTAATATAACTTTCCTTACAAAATTTATCTTTCCAAAGAATGATTTGAGCTCCTTTTTACTATTTGGAAAAATTATTTTTGAAATCCCCTAAATCTTATCTAGGTCAATTGTGATTCCATATTTTATAATGACGTGTCCTAGTAGATTTCCTTTGGTAACTCTTAATATACTTGTATTGGGGTGAAGTGATACCCCAAACATTCTACACCTCTCAAATATAGACTAAAGATGGTTAATATGATCAAAGTTATTTTTCTAAAAAAGTGAGATTGTCTATATATTTCATGATGCACTTCCCTATTAGACCTTGGAATACATGATCCATTTTTATTTGAAAAGTAACTCCAATTTTGATTATCCAAAATGAAATTATATTATACGCGTATGTTACCCACTTCATATTAAATGTTGTTTTCATCCTATCTTCTAATTTTACTAGTACTTGGTTGTAACCTAAAAATCCATCCAAGAAATACATCATCTCAGAGCCACTTATAGTTTTTATTAAATCATATAAGGGGCATAAAGTATAATTATCCTTTTTCAAATATTTATTTAAATTTTTAAAGTCAACACAAAGTCTGATCTCACTACTATTTTTCTTGACTAAAACTAGATTGGTCACCCAAATTAAATGTCTAATAGGAAAGATGATCCTAGCACTCAATACATTTTACACTTCCTTATAAATTAATGGTTTCAAAATATGATTAATCATCCTCTACATTTTCCTAAATGGTTTATTAGCAGGCTTGAGTTGAATTATATGGGTAATGAATCTAGGATTGAAAACACTTAAGTCATCATAAGTCCATCCAATTATGTCTTTATACCTAATAATCAGTTCCTTGAATATTTATCTTTATTTAGGTGTGAATATTAAGCCAATATTGATGAAGTGTGCATTATTTACATCACCAACATATTCCAAACTAAAAATAGATTCATTAACCTTCATCTAACTTTATGATTTGGCCTAAGGATCTCTGTCAAATGTCCTTTCTAGGGTGACCATTCCTAATGGGAGGTGATTCTCTTTTAGATGGTTAACACCTTATTCATCTAATCCTTTAGGTTAATTTTGGGTTCTTTCTTTTTCATTGATTATTTTATATTTAAACTGTCCTAAATTTATCAAAAAATAGATAATTTTCTAGTCATCATCAAATACTTGAAATTTTTCAATGTTGTTTAGTATTGAAGGACAGTACCAATTCCATAGAGAACTAGATTTTTGACTATTGTAAGGGTGCCAAATATTCTACTAAAATGGCCAATGAAATGGTGGCTCCATTCTATTCTCTTGAGATAGATACTATGTTAAATATTCAAATGATTCTATTAAATCCTACGCTCTATGTTTGTAATTCTTCAGATATGATAATTTACACTAATATTTATTTTTGACCTAGTTTACCATGAGTTTAGAATCTTTTTATACCAATAATTCTTTGAAATTATTCATGAGGATGAATTATAATCCCAAAATCAAGTCATATATTCTACTATGTTATTGGTGCATATAAATTGGAGCCTATATAATGCCAATAGTTTTTCTCCTTGTGGATTGATAAACTCAATACCAATACCTAATTGTTGCTTAGATCTTGTTATATTAAAATTAAGGTTCCATAATTTGGAAGGGCCTCACATATCTTTTGGTGCTTCCTACCTCATGTAAAATGTGTAAATTCTAAGACTAAGAGATTTATATATTACCTCCTCATTATCCATATTATACTCCATAATAGGATGCGTCATTCTTGGCTCTCAATCAATTCTGATCTAGTTGTATATTCCTCTCTAAGGTATCCAAATATGTGAAAAGTCTATTGAAAGTTATCCATTTAGAACTTTGACTAACTCTACTCAACAACAATTGATAACATTTAGGAATATCCACTACCAAGATGTAGATTGTCATCTATACTCTAGGTTTCGAAGCAACCTGAATTTTCACATCATTCATCTCTCCCATTATAGGCACTATGAACATAGGAATATAATAAAGGGATATTAGTATCATGTTAGTGTATGAAACCAAATCCAAAAAATAAACACACCAATGTTAACACCTTATGCCTAAATATTTTGGGGAGCTTAGAAACAAACATGCATATGAAAAAAACATTTCTTCACCTTACTTGTAGCTTCTAAATGGTTCATAGAGTGGCTTTCTTGACTTATGCTTCAAAAGGTCTTTGGTAATGGAGTTTTGGGTACCTTCCACCTCCTTTTGGCATTATTTGGATTGTGGTTTTGGATTATGAAGATTATCTTAAAAATTTGGCATAATAACACTAATATCAAATGGCTTTTGAAATCATTTAAGCATTATAACTCTAAACCAAGAAAGATTAAAATTAAGAGTGTGAGGCCTTCCATTTATAGTTTTTATCAATTGATCAGAATGAACTTGAATTGTCTATCTCAAGATGAATATGTGTGGATAAGAATTCATTCAATTTTGTAAGCTAAAATAAATAAATTCCCTCATAAATTGTTGGGATAGATAAGCATTAAAGAGGCATGGGAGGGCTTAATCAAATATTTGTTCAAATTATAACTTGTGGATGCTACCCCATAGAATGATGTCTTAGATGATGTAGTTAGTCAATATCAATTTCAATTAATGAAATATTCAACAAGTTCTAATTAAGATTAACTTAATATCTTGATTTAAAATAATTAGTCTTAAACAAGATTTTTCAATTTTGGTACAAATCTTGGAAATTTGTGCACAAATTAATCAAATTGGTCAAAATGTCATATTATTAGATAAAAATTTGAATGGATTAGAATTAGAAGGTAATTTTAGATGCATTATAACCATTATCACATTTAAGATTTTTCCAACATAAAATAATAAAGGCACATGTCTCGTGTAATAAATTTTGTAGAAAAGAACAATCCAAAGCACCTAGGTGTGAAAATGTTATTTTCACTCAAAATGATCTAATTAAAGTTATTTATCTCATAAAATGCATTACCCCATTTATGGATAAATTGGTAAAAATTTAAACTTGTATATAACAAATTCACATCATTTAGCATGTTTTAGTATTTTTACCCCAAATTATGCATTCTGGTAGAAATTGGTTTGAAGCTTGGTCAGAGGTATTGAAGACCACTTTTAGGTGTCTATAGTTTTCCCCTATTTGGAAATATGTTGAAAACCATAGACATAAAAATGTTTTATCAAATAATGTGTAAAGTCATGTATGCCAAAAATAAGATGATGATTGAAGAAAGAAGCTTCCAAAAAAATGTTTAGGAAGCCTATGATGATTCACCCTCAAGGGAGTGGCCATCACATATGTGGATGGATGGTCCCTCAAAAAGAAACAAGAATAAATGTGTAATTAACCTAGGTTGAGAGTAATCCAAACAAGAAATGTTTTCATGCATTGATTTTAAAAAACATACTGATTTGACCAAAGATGGTTATAATTAGGAGTAAAAAGTCAAAAATAATGGTTTTTCCAAAGGTGGTTATAAGCATTAAGATGACTGGGATTATTTGATAAAGATTAATGTGCCCTAGTTAAGGATGATTAACAAGCATAACTCGAGGATATAACTTGGAATACAGGTTAAATATGAGTGGGCACAAACATAGATTTGATGGTCTAATGGTTGAAGAAGCCACAAATAAACTGGCATACAATGATGTAAAAAATGATGAAAGGGATGGTTAAAATAATAAGATTGATCATTAAAAATGATTTAGTTATACCTACTAATGTAAATATGCATGTATTTATTAGCATTGATACAAATATAATGGTTAATGGGTTGATTTGATCAAAATGGGATGGGAGGATTTGCCAAGGTGACAAGGAGAAACTTTTGATGCTTTACTGCTTGTAGAACCTCTTAAAGCTAATTTTTCATATAGCATGTGACAATATGAATAATGATAAAACACCATGAAGACTATCTTGAAATATGCATAAGGACTAACTCCCAATTTAATAAACACTCAAAAATAATGCACCAATGATAAAAACCATGATGACAATGTTAATGTATGAATATGGATAGACTCAAGAATAATGTGCTCAAAGAATCACCTAATGAATGCATGTATACTGAATCAAGGCAAAGGTGTTGAAAGTAAACAAAAAAATAGAAAACAAATAAATAAGAAAATAAATAGAAAACACATAAATAGAGAGCCTAAAAACAAAAGCAATAGAAAGCATCCTATAATGGATTTGCCCTAGTAGTGTAGTTTAAGGATGACTAACTAGGATTTAGATAAGATAAATGTTTTTCGATTTGGAAAATTTTTGAATGATTTTGGAATTTTAGAGTATTTCAACCCAATCAAGAATGATGAGATGCTAAAAAGTCCAAGATCACAAAATGGTGAGAGTGTGGCTTAGGTTTCTCATAAAATGGAGAGAATGTGGGCAAAGGGTGACTGAGCTAACCTCAACAAGTATAGATAAATACCTACATAGCCTTAAGATGAGACCTTAAGTCACTATAGGTTTATCATCATGATTAGGTTTAGAGACCTACCTTGTCTCAATCTATATGATCCTAGTGTGATCTAGGGGAAGCTCTATGCCATCATCTATGAAATATGTTTGCCAAATGAAGAGATATAAATTTATTATAACCATATCATTCATCTCTAATGGGATGATATTGAGAGTCACCATGTCAAATAATTGTCTTGTAATTATAAATCACAAGGTACAATAACATGTTACCATACCTTAGATAATGTAATTCTATGTGCTAAATAGTTTAGCATGAGGTAGTGGTAAAATTGACAATCCAAGTCAATGTACCATGTCAGTGGTCACATAACCCATTTTTATGCCCCCATCGAACATAATTCTAATGATACATCCCTTTAAAACATCTAGAACACTCTGCCTAGAGGCTCTCATAGATCATAAGATAATGTCCAGAGGTCTAGATGGTGTCTTTGGTCAAACTTAGGATTCTAAATTTTGACTAGTACTTGGGATAGTAGGAGACTTTCTTCTATCCATATTCCTCTTTTGTAACCACTATAGTGTATGATCAAGATGTTGTAACCAACAGTGTCCTACCACATGTCCATGTCTTGAGTAATGATTGCAGATTAGATAGGCTGAAGTACTAAGATCATCATGATGGTGTTTATTTTATATTTACTCTTTTGCTAACTAATAAAAAAGAGAGTTTACTTTTTTTTAAAGTTTGATCCATTGATCCTATCTACACTATTGTGCACTCACATTGATCATAATCATGTTCAACTTAGCCATCCATTAACCTTCTCTCATCGATGTGATATAACCATATGTATCATCATGCCCAAGAGAAATAATATCATGGGAAAATTCATCCACTGGTATAAATCCATGGCTTTAAATTGGTCTCAAATAGCCTACACTTTCATGCCAATACACAAATAAAATCTCACTAACATAATACATAAAAACTGTTAGTGATTGGCAAGAACCACTATGATACCAAACTTGATCCATAAAATGACACTAAATACATGCAAAAATGTTTACCAATGGATCCTTTTATTAAAAATTTAAATTCCTAAAATACTCAAATGAAATTGCTACAAGTTTGACCTTTTAAAATGTTTTTGTCTAAGTTGACCCAAAGTGGATTTCTAAAATGGAATGAATTAAAGTTGTAAGTTCATTCATTAATCCAATCAACCTTCTCTAAACCCAAAGTATTAAATCTATGTTAAATTTTCATAATTAATTAACTTTAAATTCAAAATGATTACTAATGAAATAAAATGTATAGAATAATGAATAAAAATTCAACTCATGACAACAAGGTTGATAACGGAGTTCACCCACTACTTGGGCTATGTCTCCAAGATCACTTAAAACATAAACTAAATCATTTCCATGAATTGTAATTACATGGATAAAAGATTATAATTGTCTAATGAATCCTATAGTATTATATAAAACTTAGCAACAACCTTTTGAAAAATCTTAGAACCCATCGACAAACTTTCCACCTACCTATTGTGAAAGCAATCTCACATTCCTAGAGTTCTCTACCAAAAGTCTTAATTTTAAAATTTAAAAAGTGGCTCAAATAAATTCAAATTAGGAAAATAATTATACCACTATAATTATCTTAGAGTCTATAACATTTCATCAGTTCACTCTAAAGTTTAAAAATGAATCTAGATGCTTCAACAATGGTGATACATGCAAACTTGTTCTCAATTGGCCATTACACAGTTTGTAAAGCCTCACTTTGAGGCATTAAAAATGGAATAAAATGACCTCAAATATAGACACTAATAATATGGTAAGAACTACCTTAGAATATATAATATTTTACTAGTTTACTCTGAAGCTTGGAATTCAATCTAAGTACCTCAAAACTGAGGAAGAGTGCTAGCTGGTCTCTATTTGTCTTAGCTCCTTGACTAAAACTTGTTGAATCTTTGTTCTCCATAACTCGATGAATTTGAAATGAGCACCCCCCCCCCCCAAAATACATTAATATAGTGTTTTGGTCTTTAAAAATGATGGTGGAGGCATTATCTATTGCCAAAAATGGCATGCTCAAATCCCATGGATTTGGATTTTATCCACATCCCCACAACATATACTTTGGTTTTATCATAACAAAATACCACAAAAATGGGATACACTTTGTTTGATCCTTTAATAAAGGCATGGGGTCATTGAAAATAGTGTCAATGCCTATGGTATAGGCATTTAAAACAAATTTGAGATGTGACAAAATTATGGCATGTTGTGGTGGCCCCAACTTGGTTGATCACCCCAAATCAAATGTCACCCAAACTTGGCTAGTCACCCCAACTCAGTAGGTAGCCCAACTCAGTTGAATTGACCTATAACATGCACATTAGTTAAGCCCATCATGGAATTGAAAACCATAACAAATATACATCAACCCATCCCAATACCCAAACTAACTGCCATATGTCATCATGTTACTAGTTCACTTGGCGTGCCCAAATTATGCCACTTGTCACTTTATGACACCTATTTTTGCTTGTTGACCTAGAAATTCAATGTGTAATATCTTATGCATATGAACTCAAAATCATCCCATTCAAATTGTTCCAAAAATGTCTCATCGAGCTCTATACTATGGAAATGCTCCAAAAACATTCTAAGATCATCAATTTTTCTAGTTTGACTAGCATTGATTGCTTGTTAACTTACTTTGAAAAAAAATTTGATCGACTACATAAGGAGAAAACAAGCTCTATTTTTTGAGTTTTGCATACCATTAGAAGGATCTTGATGGGATCTACATAATGGTGTAATTTTTAGCCTAATTTAGGACCTTCTTTGAATTGATCTCTAGATCAATAACTATCCCAAAATCAGTTTATGATATAAATCTTAATCAAAAAATAATCAATTATCTAAGAATCATGATAATCCATATATTAAATAGGTTATTAAGCTCAAATATAAATTGGGATGTGATAGTTTTGATCAATTAAATCATTTAGGTGATCACTTTCTAACAATTTTTTCAATCAATATTAGTGATAAATTATTTTATGCCAAAATTATAAAACCTAAGAAAAGATAAAGTGAACCAATTATGTGTTTCATTAAATGACCATGATTTCTAAGATTAAATATACCATGGTTGAGAATGAGGTATTTTATATACTCAATAAAATTTGCTTGACACTCTCTATGAGTTTATTATGTTCAAAATATTCAAATAATATAATGAGTTATGTCATACAGTTAGAGATCTATAATTTAAGTTTGTGTCTCTAAATAACTTAAAATATGTGGTTAATACTCCAACTAATTCAACTTAAAAGTTTTAAATAAAACCAAATTATAAGGCCAAAATGAATTATACTAAGAATAAGGCAAAATTAATTGTCAATATAGTGTCATAACTGACTAATTAGATTATCTTATACACTCCACAAAGGATGCAATTTTCACAATTACCTAAAATTCCTCATAATATATATTAAAAGTTACTTGATTTCAATCTCAAGCCTCTTCCTCCAAAAAAAATAGGTTGATATGATTAGGTCCACATTTCAGGGATTATAAAATAGTGCACATTGTGATATAGGATCTCATTGAAGATTCTATTATTGATCTTAAAGAAAGTATTACACCTAAAAATTATTTAAGAACATAACATAATGGGATTAATTTTTATAAAATAATTTATGATAATTATCATAACCATGTGGTCATTGAATCTAAAGCTAATCCTAAAGTTTATTTAATTTATAATGAATAACCTCCTCCACCATATGAGAATCAAATGGATGGTATTATAGGTACATTTAAAATCACACATGTACAACAATCTCTAAATACATTTCATGGCAATGATATTATACAAGATTATTCTAGTTACATATCATTATTTGTATGTGCATAATTTTATTTTTATTCTATACATAGCGTTATGAGAGACATTTGTTTAAGTGAAAAACATTTCACCATGACACCAAATCAGAATTTAATTTTTATGTATAAATATATGAATAAAAATAAGTACACAAAAAACTATTGATACTTATATATAATTATATATCTACCATTGGCATCATTACTTAGTTCAAGGCTTTATATGTGTATGGCTTTATTTGAATTAACCCCAATTTTGTATATGTATAGTTTTGTATGCTATAGGATTTTAAAAAAAGACAAGTATATATCCCATTACCATAATTTATAAATCCATTCAAATCAAAACACATAATCTTATTCAAAATACTTTACCTTCAAATTTATAAATACATATACTTTAAATTGATTCTAAAACCAATACACATATTTCATTCAAAAATCCCCATCCTTATATTATATATATGTATGTACCATTTATTACATAGACATTTTTGTTATAGAATCCTAAAAATTCCTTACCATATATTCCAAATTAGATTTATACATAGTCAAATCTCTCATACATGAAAACAAAATTCAATCTACATTTGTGCCTTACTTTATATGCCCAGCTAGTTCAACTACTAAAACAAAGTCCAAGACCCTACCCAATTTATTTATGAGTACCCTTCTAATAAAATAACCTTACTATAATTTCTTGGGGTTTAAAAATTGAAAGTAATTTATCCAAATTTTTCATAGAGCTAATATAATCATGGAAAAAATCCTAAATCTCTACCCATACCTTTTAGGGTTACTCTAGGTTAGATGTAGGGTTTTTTGGATGGTTGAGATATCCATAAGGCCCTAAATTCATCCCTTAATTTATTTTGTAATTTAAAAAACAATTGAAACCAAAAATCCCTTTATCAATTCCTATCTAAAATTCCATCAAAAATAACACACAAGAATTTAAAGTACATCACCAACCTATAAAGATGAGTATGATGCCAAGGAAACCAAATTTATCTTTCCTTCTTCACTTGAATATCCTTTTCTCTAATTCTACCTACTACTCCCATGTATGTCATGTTATTATAAGTCTCCTTCCCTTCTCTTTTATACTCTTCCATGCTCATAGTTTCCATTCCTTTCTCCCCTTTACTTGCTAGACCATTAATGACTAAAATAATGCATGCCAAGGAAATCTCAACAAAACTCAACTAATCTATAGTCCACCATTATTTTATCATGCAACCACCTTTACAAAATCACATAATGGTTTTGATAAGAATGATTGTTAACTCAATTCAATGAACATATTATGAACCCAAATCATCTCCAAACTACAAGTGATTAGTTTAATAATCATTTTATGCAAGTAGTTTGACATTACCAAAAATAACATCAACTTCCCAAAGTACCCATGCAAACAGACTCTATACAAAGTCTTCAAACATAATTATTCCATGTAATGTTGACTTACTAACAAGTCTAGATAGCATAATGACCATATGACAAGGTTATATATATATATATATATATATATATATATATATATATATGAAGTTTTAAAATACCATTGATATGTTACCATGTAATTCAGAAATCATTGCATTTGACTTAAAACTAGAAGTTAAATTCAAACTAGAAGTTAACTTCCTATGTTAAATAAATAAGCATATACTTTAACAAATATTTGACAAACACAATGATGTCTATAGAATTATGAAACCATGAAGTTATCTAAAACACTTTGCATCACATTATGTTTATCACATAAGCATTAATTTCATTTTATCATGACAACTAAAATAATTTGTTTTTGCCTAAAAAAGAACTTAGAATTTCTTAATATCTTATTATAGGTTTATGAACCTATTATGAATGATAATAGTATCCTTATAAATAAAAGTAGTCACTTAACAAAATAACTTAGCTAAGTAAAATAATACATATATTACTACAACAAAGAATCCAAATCAAGCGCTATTTATACAACCATTCAATTATTATAAAAACAATGGTAAGTCATATTAAAACATGAACATATTCATATGATAAAACAACTAAGCAATAACATCAACAACTATTTAATGTAATACATAGCTAGATTAGTGAAATTATACAATCAAACAACATGATCATAGACCAAAAAAATATCATAGTATACATACATAACAAAAAATAAAATGTAATATAGCTATCTAACTAACAACAATAATTTAAAAACATGTTATTCTAGTCTAGTGTTTGCATGGGTTTCGATTTTTTCTCTCTCTATCATCCTCCAATGCCTCCATATACACCATCCTCTCTAATGATGTTCTCCATCCATCATATTATGAGGTATGGATCTATCCTACACCCACCCCACAACAATGAAGGTAGTTATCCTGAAATATTATGAAATCTATATAATATTATTATATACACTAATAAACATGATCATAATGTACATAATATAAAATTAAATCTATCTCATAGTAAATCAATCATGTAAACTAATAAACATATATCTATTAATCAACATATGGAATAAATCTTAATTAAATAGTATTTAATCAAATAATAACCTTAATAATCTATGGATCAAATACATTATTCAACTTAGAGATAAATTGGGATCTAAAATCCTTCCCCCTAAAGTTGGTCATCATTTTGATGAAATTTGTTTAGATACAAGTTATAAATTAAAAACATTATTCAATATAAAATAATATAGTATGCAACAATAAATGAAGAAAATAAATGTGGAAACAACCTATAATATTGATCATAGTCCTCCCAAGTGGCTCTCTCTTTAGAATATTGGTCACACTAGACCTTGCATTATGACACTTATCTATTACATAAACTAAGTTTGTGAGTTTCATTTATTTTTATGGGTTCTAAATTGACCACCATAGGATCTATTACCTACAAAGCATTCCAATCTAACACATGTGAAGGATCAAAAGCATACTTTTTAATATAAGACACATGGAAGACATTATGTAAAAGAGCTAGATCTAGTGGAAATGAAAGCATATACACTACATGATTCACTACTTAAAAACCTTAAAGGGTCCCACATATCTTGGTGAAAATTTGACTGACTTACCAAACACAATCAATATTTTATGAAGCTTAACACACAAATTTTATCACCTACATAAAACTACCTAGCTATTCTCTTTAGATTAGCATAAATTTTCTATCTATCATTGTCATTAGCTAAACTCTATCTAAGTATCCTAAATTTATCTTCCATTTCTAAGAGTATCTCAAGTCCAAAGACTACCTTATTTTCTAACCTATCCCAACTGATTGGTATTCCACACCTCCTTCCATACAATGCCTCAAATGGAGACATGTTTCATGCTAATTGGTATGATTTGTTGTAAGTAAACTCAAAAAATGGAAGTAATCATCTCACTTTTATTATTTATCCATGTAATACATATGAAGGAAGTCTTCTAAAATTTGGTTAACTCAATCTATCTATCCATTAGTTCTAAGTGATAAGTACTGCTAAAATTCAATTACATACCTAAAATTGAATTAAGAGTCAACTGAAATCTAGAGTTGATCCTCAGATCTTGAAAAAAATATTATCTCCATAAAACCATGAAATTGATGCACCTCATTCATGAATCTCTTCACAAGCATAGGTGCATCATCTATCAAGTTTCCTGGTATGCAGTGGGCTACCTTGGTTAGTTTTCCAACTACAACCAAGATCATATCATTTTAGTTCTATGATAATGGTAACCCTTAGATAAATTCCATGATAATAACCTTCCAATACCATTCTGACATATCATGTGGACATAAAAATCCAATCAGATGCACATGTTCAGCTTTCACACACTAACATTTAAAACATCAAGACACAAAATCCATTGCATTTTTCTTGATTCTTTTCCAAAAATAAAGTGGTCTTATCTTAATCATGATCTTGGTTACTCTTGAATATCCTAAATATTGGGTAGTGTATAGTTCATTTAGCACTATGCTCCTCATATTCTCTCTATCAAGCACATACGTCCTATCATTTTGCCATAAAATACCATCACTCTCCATCTTAAATCCTTTATACCTAGGATTTTGGGTGTTATCAGATAATTATTTCTAATACCTAATCATATAATTCATATACTATTGTCAATTTGATTACTTTATCTTAGAAATTACTCTTGATAATAGCCATAGCTGCTATGTAACTTTTACAACTTAGAACATTAGATACTCTATTCTCCTTGTCTTAAATATAATTAATAACAAAATCATAATAAGATGGATTCAATGAGCAGGAACAAAAGAGCAAAGATGACTTCTTTGAAGAAGCTAGGAATAGCCCAAATAAAAAGTCTGAGGATTGGAGAGGGAAGAATCAAAATGATGAAATACATACTCCTATGACTTGGGTTAATAGTAAAGCTGAGTCTTCTTCCCAATTAGATTCCCGGTTAGGTAGGGAGATCATTGATCTCAAGAAAAAAGTGGAAACTTTGGAAGATTCTCTGAAAGCTGCTTGGAACAAAGTAAACAACATGGAAAATTAGTTAAGCGAGATCCCTGTGAAGCTCAAAGCTTACGAAAATAATCTCCGGGAGTTAATTAAGGATAACAGAAAGAAAATGGAGGAAGTAACATCCAACATTTGTGCAGCTGCTACCAATATAGGTAAACGAGCCAATGAGGAGACCAAAGCACTAGAGGGTCCCAGCAAAAGGACAAGGCAAAGTTCCAAAAAGAAAGATACACAAAAAGGTGCTTTGTTGGAGATTACCACCCAGGAAACTGCTTTGAAAGAAAAAGAAGCCATGAACTTGATACTAGAACTAGATGAATAATCTGGTCCTTCTTGGTGGTAAAGAAACTGGTACAGATCTTTGTTCTTCTTTTGTTTGCTTTTGTTTGTTGTTCCTCCAGTCTTCTGTTTCTGGGTTTTGATCAGATGTATCTCTAATTGTTTTAAGGACCATTCAAAACATGTTTTTGCTACTTCTCTGTAGTGTTTTTTAGGCGTTGCCTGTGGGCTTTGTTGTTCTTTTTTTGCTCTCTGTAAAAGGGTTTCAGGGATTCCCAATTTATCAAAAAACCTGGCTTTTACAACTCGTAATGCCTCCAAACATATAAGGCATGCATAATTGTTGCAAGATAAGAACTCTAACCATGTTATCTAATAAGAATTTAAGTTAGACTGGTTGAATACGTAATTGATTCCCAATTTATCAATCTTAAAACCAAATGGCTCCACAACACGTAATGCCTCCAAACATATAAGGCATGCATAATTGTTGCAAGTTCTAAATCATGAGGGCCATAATTCACCTCAAATGGATTTAGTCTCCTAGACTAATAGGCTAAAACTAATCCATCCTACATAATAAATCCTCCAAATCTATCCCCACATGCATCAATGATCACTAAGAATTGACCATTAAGATTTGGATCTCTTAGAACTAGTACTAAAGTATGCCTCCTTTTTAGCTCTTGAAAGGTTATCTCATAAAAGTTTGACCAGACAAAACTATAATTATTCTATTGAAGAGAGTTAATTAGATTATCTATCTTATAAAAATTTGGAATAAATTCTATGTAATACCCTGCTAATCCCATGAATCTCCTTACCTCATGCACATTCTTTGGCACTGTCCATTCCATTATGGCTTGTATCTTCACTAGATATATAGATATACTATCCACATAGATAATATGTCCTAAATACTGCACTTTATTTTAGAAAAATGCACACTTGAATAAATTTTTGTACAACCTATGCTTTCATAAATGCTACAAAACTAATTATAGATGCTACAGATGCTCTTCCTCATCCTTGTAATATATGAGGATGTCATCTAGAAAAGAATGATCTAGATAATATCTAAACAATTTTTTCAAATGTTGCTAAACATTTGTCAACCTAGATGGTAACACTATGAAATCATAGTGCCCATATTGAGTTCTAAACATTGTTTTTGGAATATCCTCATCACAAATTCTCAACTGATGATACCTTGCTCTAAGATCAATCTTCAAAAATATTATTTCCCCTCAAATTTGATCAAAGAGGTCATCAATGTATGGTAATGGATATTTTTTCTTGATCTTCACCTTATTCAACATCTTATAATCAATACACATACAAAGAGTACCATCTATTTTCTTGAAGAAGACAAATGGTGTACCCCATGGTGACATACTTGGTCAAATAAGCCATTTAAAAAAAAAACCTAAATTTTTGCCTTTAACTCAACCAATTTAATGGAAATCATTCTATATGGTACCTTTGATTATGATTATAATATAATTATGATATCAATATAAAAACCAAACTCATGCTTGGGTGGCAATCCTAGTAATTCTTCTAGAAACATGTCTTGAAATTTTATTAAAAAAGAATAATCATTGATGGATGGTTCCTTAGATTCCTTCATCTCATTTATCTAAATGATAAATTCCTAGTATCCCTTCCTATGAGATTTATTTAGTTGAATTGAATAAATTTACCTTAGCTTCAACTCCCTTTTTTCACCCTAAAGTTATATCTAATTTCCAAAATATTAACACTCAACCTTATTTAGGTAATAGTCAACCTTAGATTTATGCTCTATACGTCAATTAACTCTTATGATCACATCATATGATCCCAATGTTGTAGCATAAAGATTCACTACTATAGTGAATTCAGGAAATCTAATCTCATCTTTGACTAAACACTTGTCAACTTTGACCTTAGACTCATTCCCATACTATGCTAACCATGCATTTTCCATAACTCCAACTTTTCTAGACAATTTACTAAGCATTTTCAGAGTAATGAAACATTATTTAATTCTAATGTCAATCAAAATAGAAACTATATGATTGAAAAAAATACATGATAGTTATATGGAAAAATCTTGATACTCAACCTAATGATTGTCAATAACTACATGAATCCACTAATAAAAAATAACATGTTGAGGAGCAAAACCCTTGTTCTTTAGCTTGTCTTGAGTACATTCTCAAATGTAATGGTCACTTCCACAAATCAAGAAACATCCAACTGTTACTTTCTTGTTAGGCTGTTAGTTTCCCTTGAAACCATCGTTAAAACCTAAGTTTCTTATTCCCTAAACAGCGATTGAATTTAGAATTTTGATTCTTGAAATAACTCTTGGAGTCTCCACTCCTCTACTTTTAGTTCTTCTTTTTGAAAGCTGGTTTATAACTTAAAGAATTCTTCTTAAACTTGTGTTTGACTTCTAATTCTTTTTTTTGAAATTTGGTTTATTACCCAAATCAAATCTTTAATACCACTTTTTATGATCCACACTTATAATAATTGGAAAAAATGTAGAATATAATGTATATCAACATAAAAAAATAGATATTGGTAGATCAAAATGTCCAAATATTTAATATATGTAGAAATAGAATACCCTTAAGGTAGGGTAACACCATACAATACTCCTTTAGGAAGGAATACTCCATAATGTCTCTTTGAGGGGACAACCTCCAATATTTTCTTATAATATAAGAATCAATGCTTACTTCCCTCATTTAAAATGATAATCATCTCCTTTATATAGAACTCTATCTAACTAACAATAGATGGGTAACCTCCTAATCCCAATGTAGGCTGATCATTACCCAATACACTAATTCCACAAGTTACTCCATTATCATAATATATTAGACCCATATAACTAACTAATGGGGATGTGTGCCACATTTTGGCATATCCATGAACCCATATACATTAATATATCATATCCCTAGATACATAGTAGTGGTTTAGAAGTTATCAATATAATATAAAGGACAAGTAAAGAACATTGTATCCACACCAAAATATCCTTCTCTCAACATTTTCAAACCTCATCATAGTCCTCATAGGACAATAAACCACTAATTAGATCTAAAACACCATCATAGTCTTGTTCATCATATGTTAAGGTTATTTATCAAAAACTAATGTTCTTAGAGAATCATAGGTTTCCATTCATCACTACATATGCCTCATTGATGACCTCCAACTATTTTATTTTGTTAGGTATGTGTGTGTATATGCTTAGGGTCATTATATATCATCTTAGTTGTGAGTTCATAGTTCAATCCAATTTGTCAAAAATACTCTACCATTTGACAACATTATCAACATTAAATTACTTATTGTAGGCCTTATTTCCAAGTTTTAAGCTCCATGTGACCTTACCAATAACCTATCACAGGTATAGATCCTATAATCAAGCCCAAGGCATGTGAATAAGGACTTAATACTTCACCATGATATCAAAAATCATTATAACTAGGAATAAATGAGCCTACATAGACATAAACCCTATTGAGAAAGCATGATCACCACCTACAATAGACAACCTAGATCTACCTTGCAAATTCCTTCAAAGTCTATATGATGAGCCTTGAGAATAATAAATAAGTATGAATGAGTAGATGAATTTATCAAGGAGATGAATTGGAACATAAGAGAGTCATAAATATGTCAAGTATGTAATGGATCCTCTCTTATAGCTTAAAGGTATATTCAATAGACATGTTGATAATCAATACACATGAATTAGTACCTACATTACTTTTGATAGTCTTAAGTATTTACCATACATTAGATATGAGAATTATGTGCACATAAAAAGAGAGAACTACCTTAGATATGAGAATTATATGCACATAAAAAGAGAGAACTCAAATTTATAAGGTTATAAAGGCATGGAGATGATAGTGCCATGGTCAAGAGACATAATCAAGTGACTAAACAAGATGGTCCAAATATGCACAATGAGCTAACCCTACTTAGTCAACCTAAATACATGACTAAACCAAATGACAGTGAAAAAAATATTAAAAAGGGAATTTCAAGGAGATAAAGACACATGTTTGTAATAATCCTTAGTATGATGGTGATACTAGTCTAGGGTGATTATCTTATCTGAGTTACATACTTAGTACAATCAGGCCTTATGTGTGACTATGTAAATGAACCTTATTGGTATAATTAGAAAAGATAAACTTAAAGGCTATGATAAATACTTGAAACATAATGTTTGAGACATGATATCACCCATATGAATATATAAAATATATTTCATAAGGAACCAACATCAATTATTCCATGCCCATACATAGGACAATGTATCCAAGGTATAATTAAGAGAGTAGGGGTGATGAGATGGTCTAGGTAGATGAGAACATGTGATCAAGATAGAGACTATATTGAGGAGGTTACCTTGAAAATTTTTAGGATATAGATACATATGTAGATGGTCTGAAGTTCCAAAGCATAGTTTGAACACCTCAAGACCTAAAGACACATTCAGGCCTAAGACCCCACCATCACCTCAATAACAAATCCATACCTCTAAGAAGACTCAATGAAATTTAGGGGTATATTGAGGTGTTTCAAACCCTGAAGAAGGAATTTAAAGTAGGGGAGTGTAATGAGATATCTCATTTGTTTATCCTTCTCTTGAGCTTTACTACTATGAGAAGCCATGTCGAGTTGCACTTTCAAACACTTATATCTATTAGGATAGAGGGACCCAAGCCAAAGGCTCTTAGGGAAACTTTGGCACACCTATGGACTCAAAATTCATAAAGGACTGAGTGGGGTTAAGTGGACCATATTTATTAATTAATGTTAATAAGGTAACCTAAACAAACTACTTAGTAGAGAGCTCAAGATGCATCATATTTTGCTCATATCTCCACAAAAAATTAGCATGGGAATAAAGGATATTTAGGAGAGATTAAGTGGTCAATGGGATAAAATTCTATAACAATAAGTTTTGCTTTAGAGGTACACACTGTATGAACCATCATCAATATGTTGGACCTATCAAACACTTTATAAACCTTATCTCAGACCTAATGAAGGAAATATACCTATAAATTCATTAAAATGAGATGATTAGGGTATGAAATAATTTGAATGGTCTTCCCAATCCCCCTAAGCACTCATAACACCTATTAGTTGGCATGTGCAGGAGATATACTATACAAATCAGGCCTAAGAGATCCATTTTAAGCTTTTGAGAAAGAAATTGAGGAGGATATACATACTATATAGGTTTATTATGAGAGAGAGGGCCCAAAGTTCTCAATTTATATCACATTATCCACCTACAGGAGCCTCCATGATTGGTAACTGTTGAAAATAGGCTTAGGTATCCAAGTGAGAGATTGTATACATACCAAAAAAGTAAATGGATTGATAAAATGGATAAAAGTGCTCTAATGACCATCAATGTTTTTTTCCATGTTAGATAAAGTGGTTAATGGACTCATAACTCTAGCTTAAGTTCAAAACCTAAGTCGCTACAATCAGACATTGATCTAGCACCTTTTTCAAGGCAATATCACTTGAAATATAAATCAAAGGACAAAATGGGACCAATTAACATCTAAAACCTTCATTTATATGTTTATCATGTTGTTTTAGATGTTTAGGCCACTTTAATTTATAGGGGATAAGTCATAGCTAGTCATTTTAGCCTGAAGACACCTCGAGACTACCTAGAATGTTCATTTCCTACTTGAGAGGAAAGTTGAGAAGCTCAAAACTATATGAAATAGTTATATGGGGATATGAGCACTTTATGAGAGGTGGGGGGGGATTTTTATACAAGAGATTAGTGGCATTGGTTTAGAGGTTAAGGTTATAATCTCTATGAACCATTGTTAAGAGTTTAGGACCCTCTTAAACCTCCCTAAAACCCTAATAAGGACTGAATTGGGAAGATTCTAGATAAAATGAATCCAATTGCATTGAAAATACCTAGTAATCACTTGGGTCATATATCCCACTCAAGTAAGGCTTTTTCTATGGTAATGGTCTATATAGTCAGTGTATAGACACCCACAAAAATTATAAATTTCCAAGGTTTTTAGTATAAAATGAGTTTTAAGACTTGGTCAAGTATTGTAGATCATTGGAGGAGGTGTTATGAGGCTTGTTTCACCTCCTTAACCCATAAAATGTTCACATATTTACCTATAAATACTTATAAAAACCTTTACCAAATAGCCAGTATGTAAATGTGGCCTAGTCACCTAAGTGGAGTAAGGTTGTGTTATGCTTATTTTTGACAACCCCACTTTTTTTTTTGAAATCTATACCTTTTTTCCATAATGATGACCTAGTCATGACATCTAAAACTACAATTGGGGGACCCTAAGTATATTAGTATTATTTATGAATATTCATGATTTTAATTTAATAATTTGATAATTATCATATTTATGAATTTATGTTCGCATTATAGTAGTTTTGAAAAACATTTCTGGACTATTGTGTGTGTGTGTGTGTGTGATTAAATAGATACTTTAGTTTTAGTTGTAGATGGATTGATAGTCAAATTATAGCATTTCAAAAATTAAATTTTTAGTTTGAACACAATATTGATTACCATTTTGGAATATGATTGATCATCAAATGTTATAAACATTCCTATGATTCAAATATTCAATTTATCTCAAATAAAAAATAATGACATTAATTAATTACTTATATCATGGATATATTTGGATTTATGATCAATTGATAAATATATATTTTTTAAAATCATAGACTAAGCCAAGGTAACAATCATAAATTTTATTTATAAATTAAGGCATGGTATTATAAACTTTTTCTTAGTCATATTTTTGAAAATATTTCAAATGGGTAAAATGTTTGATTCAAAATATTCTTACCTAGCGTGATGACTTAATACATGGGGTGATTTTTTTTATTTTGAGGAATTTGGAAATAATGTTATGTTTGACATTGGAAAACTATAAATCTCATTGCATTAATGATTTGAATGCAAAGTGGATGAATTGGTAGTTTAAGTTGGCAAGTTGATGTTTTAATTAGACAACTCAGTTTAATGAAAATCATGTTAAACATTTTGAGATTCGAAGGGAATCAAAAGAGGTGGTATATAATTAAATGGATATTATACATGCCTTGATTCATGCATGGTAGTTGTAAGTTTAGTAGGGAATTTAATCATTGCTAATTTGTAAATCTTACTAAACAATTTAACTTTCTATAAACAAGATACCTCGAGTTTAGAGACTAATCAAATGGAAACATTTAAGCTCAGGTGGTTAATAATAAGTTTAGGTATAAAAAATAGGTTATTTTTCATTTTGAAAGGCATTTCAAACAAGTAATTAGTAGAAGCCATATTCTACTTGGATAATGTGGGAGTTGCATTACATTTACAGGTACACCATCATTAAGAAATAATGACAATTTATCAATGAGATTATTTTTCATGAAATGAAAATATTTGTATTTGAATTTGAATTATAGGGCTCATAACTTCCTATAAGGAAAATTTTTTATTTAAAATATTTTATATGCATAAGTTTTGTGATTATTTGTGATAAATTTTGTTGGGAAAATTTCAAAGTAATAGTATTTGAAATCAATTTTCATTCCAAGTTTTAATAAATCTCTTCATATCTGGTTTTGAAATTTATTTTGGGTAAAATAAGGATTATATTATGAAATTTGAAACCCTTGGTTTATTTGAATAGTTCTCTCAAAAATTATTTTGAAGATTATTTTTGAAATATGTGATTTTTGGGCTCTAGGTTTCCATTTGTTTTTGATAGTTTATTCAATATGATATATGATTCTCTAATTTTGGAAGTTTTTTTTCAAATTCATAAAAATACATCTTTCTAGTTTTTTATTTAGAAGTCAAAAAGTGAAATTTGTGAAAAGAGAAAAAAATAAAATGGGTGATTAGATTGGTAACTAGTTAATATGATATTCTAGAAATAAATGAAGAGATTATTTTGAGAGTGGATTTTTGGTTTTTGGTTTAAATTTTATCTTTCCTTTCATTACCAAGTTATACATAATCATTTTATGGAAGTATATAGATATTGAATTGCATCTAAGAAGAATAACAAATATTATTTGTGGGCTCACATTTTTCTAGTTTGGTTTTCTATTGCTTGATGATTGATGCATTTTGAAGAATTTGTTGATCTTAGGGTTTTGGTATAAGTATGAACTTTGTATTTTAATTAAATATAATGGTTCAATATATTTTGGTCTACCAAGATAAATTATTTTACAATTATTTCAATATATATATCTTACAAATTTATTTTGAGTCAGATATGGAAATGATTAATAAGTTTTGAGAAGCTATGATAGGTGATTTGATTTAGAATTTGATCAGAATATACTGGAAAGGATTAGATTTTTTGAGATCATAGATAGTATGTTATATTTTCAAGTTCATATAGATGACTTTTCAAAATCATGAATGTCAAATAAATTATGGGTAGAAGTATTTGAACATAAAATTGAGAATATATTTTTTCTAGCTTGTTCATAAAGTGGAATAATGATAGTAAATGGGACTTTAACAATGGATTTTATTTGATTTTGATAATTTGTTGGATTTATTTCTGCTTTACAAAATTTTCAAAATGATTATCTATATAAATTTGAATGAATTTAAATTTGACGGCTAAATGACCATCACCACAAACCAGAAATTATGCATTTTGACGGTCATTTGAATGTCAAATTTAAGATAGCTAGAAAACATAGTAAAATGGTTATTTTCATAAAATTGAAAGTTATTTTATGGAGACTTGGGGTTCATATTTCACATAATATAATTAAAATGTTTTTACCATAAAAATAATTATTTTCGAAAGCATGGTGCTGCACATGGAATGAAGAGCAGTGAAACAAGTTTTTTGAAGATTTAGTATATTGTTTGGTAGTGGATTAATTATATACATAATATATATATATATATGTATATATATATATATATATATATGTATGTATACATACATATATATATGTATGTATATATATATATATATGTATATATATATGTATATATATATATATATATATATATATATATATATATATATATATATATATATATATACATGTATGTATATGTATGTATATATATGTATGTATATATATATATATGTATGTATGTATGTATATATATATATGTATATATATTGTGTGTGTGTGTGTGTGTGTATATATATATATATATATATGCTATTGAGTAAATTAAAATAAAAAATGGACTTAATGTAAAAATAAATTTCATTTAATATGATGTTTTATTTGATTATTTATTCATTAATTGATATTCTAAATATTCCTAGTTGGCTAATAAGGGGTCCCCACCTGTTAGGAATACCTGATCTAGATTGAAATATTTGATCTCTTAAGGCTTTTTTTTAAAGTCTTACATAATTTTAATTTGTAACCACTAAATTAATTAAATTTTAAAGTTAATTAATAAATTTGACAAATAAACTAACTAAAGTTAGTTATAAATTTTTTTCCAACCAACTTTAGAGGTTTAAAAGGAGATCAAAGATTAATTTGAAGATGATGAACAACATAGGTACTGAAGACTTATATGCTTGTGAAGTTAATCATTTATTTCTCTCTCTTCTATGCAATTTCTCTGAGATAGGATGACTTTTGTAGATAGACCAATGGTACTTTCTCTGATGGTTGAGTATACTGTTTAGACAATATAGGTATATTCAGTGTTATATTGTCATTTATAATTAATTATCTAAAAATTATCAAGTTTAATATATTTTGATGATTTTAGCTTGCATTCCTATACATAGAATCTAATTATTCAACCTGAATAATGATGAAAATATCACTTTTGTGACAGATTGTTGATTTAATTGATTGTATAAATTATCTGTTGAGGATATTTTGTATGAAGGATGTTGATTTTTCAAATAAAATCAATCTGATTTGCTAAGATGACTCTTATTTATTAAGACTTAAAAATTTTCTATTTTATTATATATTATTTATTTGAGTTTGATTTCTAGTTTAGTTTTTGTTAACTTTAATTTAATTTCTTTAGTAATTTCTTATTTATTTCCATTTCTCTTTCTTTAGATTGCATTAGTGTTAGTATTAGATGATTTTCTTAGTTTAACTAGTGTTATATTATTTTATTTTTTAGTCTTTATTGGATTTCTTGTTAGTTGTTAGTCTTAGTCTTAAGATTAGTTTTTTAAATCTTTTTTGTTTTCAAATTTATAGTTTCCATTATATTTTAGTTTAGACTTAGTTTTTTATGTTTACTTTGTCTATTTAGGTTTAGTTATTAGTTGTTAGTTGTTTAGTGTTCATTTATTTTCTTGGTTGTTATTGATTTCTTTCACCTTTGTGTTGTGAGCATGAACACTTTTTAACAATTTCAATTTGATAGCCTTCAAGAGATTGTCTAATTCATAGACTTTATCTATCAAATAGGTAAGATGATAGTTTATAATAGATTTGAGATTAAATCATATAATATCTAAAGAATGATTAATTTCTTGGATCAAAACATTGTTTATGAGTAATCTTCTTGATATAATTGATTTTCATGTTATGTTTGATCGACTTAGTGAATGTGTGTACACTTGATTTAGATGTATTATTAAACATATTAAATCCCTAGAACTTTAAAATACCCTTCTACATGCCTTGCACTAATTTTTTAGTCATAGGACTCCCACAATTAAACTGGTATGATTCCATTTTGACTTTTAGAATAGGCAAACAGGTTGATTCATTGGCATGGCATTTTTTACCATCAATAAATTGGTGACTCTATTGGGGAGTTCAAATCAAGTGTCTTTCTTAATTCATTCTTGTCTTTAATGATTCACATTACCATAACCGATCATCAATTTTTAGTTCATAGTTATCATAACTGATCATCCAAATTTTGATTCTAGTTTAGTGACTATCTATTACTCAATTATGGAAACTTTAGATGAGCTCACTCAAGAATGGATTTACATCAAAAAATTAATTTAAAATCAAGTAGATCAAAATCTAATATCTTAGTTCATGCTTTATTTGAAAGAAAAAGAGTCCACAGGAAAATATTTGTTGTATTTTCATTGAAACTAAATGAAATTCCTATTTCTTTTCGACCAAGTGGTGATATTTCTTTATTTGTTGGAAGAATAAATTACTTGAGAATTATATTCAGATTATTTCAAAAATTGGTATTGTTGATTTTAGTTTAGCTTTAAAATTTTCTCGTATTTGAAGACAAAATCAAGAATTTTTTAAAGTTTTATTCACTCAATCATGATATGTTAAAATGCAAATTATTTTCTACATTAATACTATAGTTTGAAAATGAATTTCCCAAATAATTTTATATATTTTTTATTTATGATCAAATCATGGCATGACATACTTAAAATAACTCTCAACAATTAGATTAAAGTTTAGATACTTCATCAGAATGTTTTGATTTAGACTTTTCTTCAGATTCAAGATTAGAGCAATTTAATTTATTTGATCAATTTGATCAATCATCTGATAACATATTTTTGTTAAATTTTGATTTATTTTCTAATAATGACTCTTTGTCAAATAATACTACTCCTGATTATCTTTCAAACATAATTAATATAAAATATGATGATGTTTTAAAAAATCTTGAACTAAAAACTCTTGACTTTGATATGAAAATTTCTTTGGATTTTGAATTTAATTACTTTCCAAATATAAATTATTCATCAGCTTATAATTTTATTACTATCTATAACAATATCAAATCTAATTCTAATTTTTTTGATAACTATCTTATTACCTTTGATTCCAAATATATTCCTAATAATAAAAATTTTGATGCTAGATTTAGTTCTATAACAACAAAAAAATATGTTCATGATGTTGTAGACACTAAGATGAGCAATCAATTGAGTGAAGTTAAGTATGAAAAGTTTGATTTTATAGATTATTTAGATCATGATACAAAATAAACAAGTGAGTATGATATTTTTTATAAGGTTTTTTCTATAAAACTCAAATCAGAAGACTTATTTAATATGATTGACTATGAATGTTTCAAATTTTATGACCCTTTAGAGTTTGAAACAATAAATCTTACTAAATATGTTAAATCAAAAAATATTCAAAATTATTTAGAGATACATAAACAATCAAGTCAATTTATTGATCAAGACTTTCTCTATCCAAACCTTAAAAATATTCATCTTACTCCAAATCAAATAGATAATCTTTTATATACAATACAAAACCAAGAAGTGATTAAAATCACGCATAATCATGATTTAATTATGTTTATTCAAGGTTATTTAATGTGTTTATCATATTGTCTTGTTGATTTTAAATCATATAGCTTGACTTATTACAAATATTTGCATGCTAAAAATAATGCCTTACATTATAGCTATATTAGAAGAGATATTTTATCATTTATTCTTATACCTCCTTTACTAAAAAGATTTATTTATTTATTTATTAGTTTTTAGTTATGGTGTATCCTTCGTTTTGACCCAAAATGGAATATTTTTGATGTTGATTAATGTTTCTTTTTATTTTTGATCTATAAATATTTTGTCATTTTGATTTATTATTTTCTTTTTCTTTTGGTTTGTGTTCTTTTATTTTTTGGTGTTTTTTTGTTGTTGTTCACCTTTTACTTTTTAAAAGATCAATGAGAGTTATAAATGGAGAAGTTTTACATTATGAAGGAAGAGTACAAGGAGGTTACAAATCTCCTGTAAGTGCCAATTATTTTCATATATTATTCTTTATAAGCTTAGATTTCTTATATATATGATTAATATATACTAAGTTATAACTAGTTATAAAGTAATACTACACTTTCAAAAAAAGTATTTGAGGCATTTACATTTGTATGTGCATTCAACCCAAACTTCCTTATTATATCATTCCCTTTCTTCATGCCATGATCACTGAATATGTCATCCATTATAAAAATTTATTATTAAATCAGTTCATGTATAGCTGCTTGAGAAATGATTTACTTGGATCACACTCTCAAATTAAAAGCCTTATAATAGGCAATTTGATTGCTACCCAATTTCATACTTAAAATTGGATAGTAAGATCACCAGTGTTATGCATATTTTTCACACTCCTACATTTTTAAAAAAAATATATATTTTTTCATAGTGATGACCTAGTCATGACATCTAAAATTGCAATAAAGGATCCTAAGTCAATTAGTGTTATTTATGATTTAAATTTAATAATTTGGTAATTAGCATATTTATGAGTTCATGTCTACATTATAGTTCTTTTTAAAAGCATTTTTGGACTAATGAATAAAATTTACACACACACACACATATATGATCAAATATATTCTTCAATTTTAGTTGTAGATAGATTAATAGTCAAATTATAGCATTTTATAAATTAAATTTATAGTTTGAAAATATATAGTATTGATTACCATTTTGGGATATGATTGATCATCAAAATGTTATAAACATTCCTATTATTCAAATATTCAATTTATCTCATATGCAAACTAATGACATTTTTTAATTGCTTATATCATGGAGATATTTGGCTTTGTGAATAGTTGATAAATATATATTTTTTTTTAAAATCATAGACTAAGCCAATGTGACAATCATAAATTTTGTTTAGAAATTAATGCATAGTATTATAAACTTATTCTAAGTCACGTTTTTGAAAACATTTCATATGGGTAAAATGTTTGATTCAAAACATTCTTACCCAGAATAATTTATTTTGAGGAATTTGGAAATAATTTTATGTTTGACATTTGAAAACTATAAAGCTCATTACATTAATGATTTGAATGGAAAGTGGATGAATTGGTAGTTTAGGTTGGCAAGTTGATGGTTCAATTGGACAACTTGGTTTAATGAAAAGCATGTTAGACATTTTGATATCCAAAGAAAATCAAAAGAGGTGGTCTAGAATTAAATGGAGATTGTACATGCCTTGATTCATGCATGGTAGTTGGTAGTTTAGCAGTAAATTTAGTCATTACTAATTTAAAAATCCTACTAAATAATTTAACTTTATGTTAAACAAGATGCATCAAGTTTAGAGATTAATCAAATGGAAACATGTAAGCGCAGGTGGTTAATGAGAAGTTTTGGTATATAAAATAGGTTATTTTTCATTTTCAAAGGCATTTCAAGCAATCACTTAGTGGAATCCATATTTTTCCTAGATAATGTGGGAGTTCCATGTCATTTATAGGTATGCCATCATTGAGAAATAATGACAGTTTATCATTAAGATTATTTTTCATGAAAAAAAGTCCTGATATTTGAATTTGCATGATAGGGTTCAAAACTTCTTGTAAGGCAAATTGTTTATTTAAAATCTTCTACATGCATAAGTTTTGGGTTTATTCGTGATAAATTTTGTTGGGAAGATTTCAAAGGAACAGTGTTTAAAATCAGTTTTCATTCCAGGTTTTAATAAATCTCTTCATATCTAGTTTTAAAATTAATTTTGGGTAAAATGAGAATTATATTATGAAATTTGAAACCCTTACTTTATTTGAATAGTTCTCTCAAAAAAAAATTGAAAATTATTTTTGAAATATGTGATTTTTGGGCTTTGGGTTTGCATTTTTTTGATAGTCTGTTCAACATGATATATGATTCTCTGATTTTAGAATTTTTTTTTCAAAGTCATCAAAATACATGTTTCTAATTTTTTTTTAGAAGTCAAAAAGTGAATTTTTTTAAAAGAGAACAAAATAAAATGGAAGATTTAGACCAGTAGCCAGTTAATATGATATTCTAGAAATAAATGAGGAGATTATTTTGAGAGTGGATTTTTGGGTTTGGGTTTTAGTTTTATCTTTCCTTTCATTAATGAGTTCTACATAATCATTTTATGGAATTATATAGAGATTCAATTACATCTGAGAAAGATAACAAAGATTATTTGTTGGCTCACATTTTTTGGATTTGGTTTTTTTTATTGATTGATGGTTTGTGTGTTTTGAAGATTTTTTTGATCTTAGGGTTTGGGTATAAGTATGAAATTTTTGTTTTCATGAAATATAATGTTTCAATATATATTTTTTATGCCACAAGAAATTATTTTACGATCATTTCAATATATATCCTAGGAATTTCTTTTGAAGTTAGATATTGAAATGATTAGTAAGTTTGAAGAAGATATGATAGGTGTTTTGATTTGGAATTTGATCGTAATATACTAGAAAGGATTAGATTTTTTGATATCATAGATAGTATGAAATATTTACAAGTTTATACAAATGACTTTTCAAAATCATGAATGTTAAATAAAATATGGGTAGAAGTATTTGAACATAAAATTGAGAACATAAGTTTTTCTAGCTTGTTCATAAAGTAGAATCATAATAATAAATTAGAGTTTAACAATAGGTTTTATTTTATTTTGATAATTATTTGGATTTATTTCTTCTGTACAAAATTTTCAAAATTATTACCTACATAAATTTTTGTGATGTTAAATTTGATGGCTAAATGACCCTCACCACAAACCAAAAATTATGCTTTTTGATGGTCATTTGAACGCTAAATTTAAGATAGATGGAAAATATAATAAAATGGTTATTTTTGGAAAAGTGAAATTTATTTCATGGATATTTTGGGTTCATCTTTCACATGATATAATCAAAATATTTTTACTATCAAAGTATTTCACAAAAATAATTGTTTTTGGAAGCATGGTGTTGCACATGGAATAAAGAGTAGTGAAATAAATTTTTAAATATTTGGTATATTGTTTGGCTGTGTGTTTGTTTGTGTGTGTGTGTGTGTGTGTGTGTGTGTGTGTGTGCTATTGATTAAATTAAAATTCAAAATAGAATTAATGTAAAAATGAATTTCATTTAATATGATGTCTTATTTGATTATTTATGGACTAATTGATATTCTAAATATTCCTAGTTGTATAAAAAAGGGTCCCCACTCATTAGGAATATCTAGTCTAACTTGAAATATTTGATCTCTTAATTTTTTTTTTAAAAGTCTTAAATAATTTTAATTTGTAACCACTAAATTAATTAACTTTTAAAGTTAATTAATAAAGTTGACAAATAAACTAACTAAAGTTAGTTATAACTTTTTTTCCAACGAACTTTGGAGATTTAAAAGGAGATCAAGGATTTATTTAAAGAGGAAGAAAAACACAGGTACTAAAGACTTATATGCTTGTGAAGTCAATCATTTATCTCTTTCTGTTTTATGTAATTTATCTGAGATAGAATGACTTTTGCATATAGACTATGGTACTTTCTCTTATGGTTGAGTATACTGCTTAGACATTGTAGGTATATCCAGTTTTATATTATTATTTATAATTGATTATCTAAAAAATATGAAGTCTAATATCTTCTGATGATTGTATCTTGTAGTCCTATGTGTAGAATTTGATTATTCAACCTGAATAATGATTAAAATTTCACTTTTATGATAGATTGTTGATCTAATTGATTGTAAAAGTTATCTTTTAAGGATATTTTGTATGAAGGATATTGATTTTAAAATCAATTTGATTTTATAAGATGACTTATTTATTAAGACTCACAAATTTTCTATTTTATTATTATTATTATTATTATTATTATTATTATTATTATTATTATTATTTATTATTATTATTATTATTATTATTATTATTATTATTATTATTATTATTATTATTATTATTATTATTATTATTTGTTTTACTTGCAGGAATTGGTATTGCAACGTCACCGAACCAGTACAACATGGTCCCCCTATAACCTGCAGGCTGCCTGGTAAACTTTTTTATGTGATTGACAATGCTGGCAGGATACACCCTTCGGTACCACGGGGTGGGGGGGGGGGGGGGAGACTAGAACCTGTGACCAACAGAGCCGCAAATGGAAATACCAACCAACTGGTCTAGGCCCCCCCACCCATGTATTTTATTTATTTAAGTTTAATTTCTAGTTTAGTTTTTATTAACTTTAGTTTACTTTCTTCAATAATTTCTTATTTATTTATGTTTTTCTTTCTTTAGATCACATTAGTGTTAGTATTATATAATTTTCTTAGTTTAGTTAGTATTAGATTATTTTATTTTTTAGTCTTTATTGGATTTCTTGTTAGTTGTTAGTATTAGTCTTAAGATTAGTTTTTAAATCTTTTTTGTTTTTAGATTTATAGTTTCCTTTATGTTTTAGTTTACACTTAGTTGTTTATGTTTTCTTTGTCTCTTTAGGTTTAGTTAGTAGTTTTTTTTTGTTTAGTGTTCATCTATTTCCCTGGTTGTTATCGATTTCTTTCACCTTTATGTTGTGAACATGAACATAAGAAACACTTTTTAACAATCTAAATTTCTTATCCTTCAAAATATTATCTAATTCATAGACTTTATTATGTTAGATAGGTCAAATGATAGTTTGTAATAGATTCAAGATTGAATCATATGATATCTAAAGAATGATTATTTTTCTAGATCAAAGCATTGTTTATGAGTAATCTTATTGATATAATTGAGTTTCATGTTGTGTTTGATCAACTTAGTGAATATGTGTACACTTGATTTAGATTTATTATTGGACATATTAAATCCCTAGAATTTTAAGAGACCCTTCTATGCACCTTGCACTAATTTTTTAGTCATAAGACTCCCATGATTAAATTGGTATGATTCCATCTTAACCTTTGTGGTAGGTGAATGGGTTGATTCATTGGCATGGCATTTTTCACCATCAATAAGTTATCAGTATGAACTATTTAGAGGGATTAAATCTTGATATAATAGGTTTGTTAAGGTTTAAATCAATCTCACTCAGTAATCTTGAAGGTTGAGTTCATCTCTCATAACTCTCCAAATAGTAAATGAATAAGAGAATAGGCTACTTGTCCATAATCCTACTTAGACAATAAAATAGATAAGCTCATAGGCATAGAAAATTGATATGAAATTGATGTGACATCATAAAACATATTTAATTAACCTTTGATACAAGAAATCTCCATGTCAATGGTCATTATGGATGATTTATATAGTTTCTTGAACATGGCTAATAGGCAAGAAAGGGAAGCTACTTAATACTTCATGAAGGAGGGATAATGGGACCTTTTCAATGCTTTATAACTATTGAGTGAATGGGTGATGACCATTATGGCTTACTAATGCCATATATATAGCATACTAATGCCATATATATAGTAAGATTACCTTCTCTCTCTTTCTCACATTTCTACATATTTAGGCCTTGATGCCTTTGTTTGGGTCCCTTGATTAGGTGTATCAAAACGATAAAAAAAATTGTATCTTGATCCTTGAGAAACGATGAGAAAGGATTGGTTATACACTTCCTTGTTAGTAGAAGTGTGGGTTATGGTTTGTTAACATTCATAAAGTGGAATGTTCATTCTCTTTTGTAGATATTATCCTTAATCTAGTGTTATGTTGTAATCCTATGAAACTCATGTGATGTGTTATAATGTGGTAGTTATATTGAGGAGTGAGCTAGTTGATAGTGGCTCAAGCAAACCTTACTTCCATTGCCTTCAAGCTATAAACCTTCCATATAATATCCACATGAAACACTTATGTTTAAGAGTTCATCAATAAACCTATTTAGTCATTAGTCTCTTGTTTGGTTCACAAAATGTTGTTGAAGATCAGTCAAGAGAGGATAAAATCAATATTGGTACATCACCATCCTTAAAATAGTTTGTTTTTATGTTTGAATTCTATCTATTTCATCCCAACATTAGTAGGTTTTAGGAAGAGAGATTAAGCTAATTTACTATGAGATTTATCCCCATAAACTAGAGGTTTGGTCTTCTTATATGTCACCCACAGGATTGAGGCCAATCCCATGTTACCCCAAGATTGAAGAGAATTGAACTATCTGCTTCAAAGGGTGTAGCTTGGAGTGCTAACACTCATATAATGGTTTTGCTAAGAATTATTATTAAATCAAGTCAAAAAACATATTATAAACCTTAATCATCTTAAAATTTTGAGTGATTAGTTTAATAATTATTTTATGCATGTAGTTTGACTTTACCAAAAATAACATCAACTTTTCAAAGTGCCCATGTAAATTGAATTTATATGAAGTCTTCAAAAATAAATTTTTCATGCAATGTAAATTAACCAACAAGTCTATATAGCATAATGACCATATGACAATGTAACATATATGAATTTAAAAGACCATAGAAATGTTACCAAGTCATCTCAAAATCAATGCATTTGACTACAAACTATAATTTAACTTCCAAGGTTAAATAAATAACCATATACTTTAACAAAGATTCAACAAACACAATGATGTCTAATCATTAAACCATGAAGTTATCTAAAAAATTTTGCATAACATTATGTTTATTACCTAAGCATTAATTTTATTTTATCATGCCAACTAAAATCTTTTTTTAATTCCTAACAAGGAATTTATAATTTCTTAATATATTATTAAAGTTTTATTCAATTGTTGTAAAAAATAATAATATCCTTATAAACATAGTAGTCACTTAACAAACCAACTCAACTAAGTAATAAAATATTTCTATCACTACAATAAAGAATACAAACCAAGCACTGTTTATACAACCATTTATTTATTATCAAAACAATACACTAAAATATGAATAGATTCATTCAAATAAGTAAGAAATAACATCAATAGCTATTTAATGAAATACACAACTATATTAGTGAAATTATGTAATCAAATAACCTGACCATAGACCAACAAAAGGTCACAACAAACATACATCATAGAAAACAAAACATAATATAGTTATCTAAATCAAAACAATAATCACAAAACATGTTATATTGTGGTGTGTGTGTGGGTTTCCAATTTTTCTCTCTTTTTCATTCCCCAATGCCTCCATCTAAACCATCCTCTTTGATGATGATCTCCCTCCATCATACTCTAGGGGATGGATTTGTTCTACACCCACCTCATAATAATGAAGGTAAGTTACCTGAAGCATTATGAAATCCATAAAGTACTATTGTGTAAACTAAAAAACATGATCATAATGTATATAATATAAAAATACAACTATCTCATAACAAATCAATCATGTGAATTAAGAAACACATATCTGTCTCATAATTAGAATATGACATAAATCTTAATTAAACAATAGTTAATCACCAAATAACCATAAAAATTCATGGATCAAATTAGTTATTTAGTTTAGAGAGAAATTAGGATGAGACACATTTTACAAGTAGGAAACTCTCAGCTACAAAAAAGAATTACAAAACTGTGGAGAGAGAAAGTTTAGGAATTAATTATTGTTTAATCCTTTTGAGTTCTTCATGGATAACAAGCATTGCAATACCTAATTAATGGACTAATTCTAGGGGGATGGAACTCAAGGTGGTTGATTCACTTTTAAGAATTCTAATTATAGATCAATGTGAAGGAATGTGGAACTAGATCATCTCAACCAACTTCATAATGGAGAGGAACCAGAGGATATCAAAGATGAATCACCTAATGTGCATTTATTTAGGACTTCTACAGTTCCTGATAACATGGAGGATATTGCAAAAAATTTGGAAAAAGGAAATTTTCCTACACATTATATAGAGAGGGATAAGAAATAGATGGTTACCAGAGCTATATATATATATATATATATTCTTATTAATGGATTATTATATAACTTGGTTAAAGATGATGTATTATGAAGGGTAGCTATAGAACATGAGGGACCATAACTATTTCAATAATATCACGAAGGGATTGTAGGGTGATTCTTTGCAAGAGAAACCACTACCAAAAAAATACTTCAGAGTGGTCTATGGTGCTCTACACTTTCTTAGGATGCACACTGAGTTTCTAAACACTATGACATTTATCAAAGAATGGGAAATCCCAATCAATGAGATAAAATTCCTTTAGTTCTTACACTTGTAGAACAACATTTTGAACAATGTGGAATTGATTTTTTTAGACCTATATCTCCCTCAAGTAAGCATAGTCATGCCAGAAACATTATCACTATAATTGACTATTTCATGAATGGGTGGAAGTTGTTATCACTCCAAGCTATGTTACAAAGGATGCTACCAAGTTTTTATATGAAAAAATTATCATGAGGATCATATGTCCAATTAAGCTACTAAGTGATAGAGTCACACACTTTCTCAATAATTATATTAAGACTCTCATTGAAGAGTTCATGATATTGTACCACAAAAGCATGACTTACCAATTGCATGCCAATGGATAGGCAAAAACATCTGATAATGGTTTGGGTAAGATGTTAAAAACATTTACAATGTCTAGAGAGGTGATTGGGATGATCGAATTCGTATAATTTTATGGGCCTATCACACACATTATAAGTGAGCTATCAGGTTCATTCCCTTCCAATTCGTATATGGCCTCAAATTAGTAATGGCTATGGAATACATTATACCTAGTCTATGCATTATGATGATCATGAGATTAGGAGATCAAGACTCATTAAGGGTGTGGTTTATATATTTAACTAAGATGGAAGAAGACATGTTAGGATCATAGTGGATGAAACATATTAATAAACAAAGTCAAAAAGCATGGCATGATCATAATTTGTGATCTAAGAAATTTTACCTAAACTAAATAGTATTGATTTATGAGAGCAGATTCAAATCATTCCCTAGAAATTTGTACATAAGATTGAAAAGACCCTACATCCTCCATGAAGTATCACCATAGGGTAACACAGTGATAAAATATCTATAGGTAACCATATTACATTGGTGAATCAATAGTTGTAGGCTTTAACCATATCATCTTTAATAGTTATCATGCTACTAAAAATTAAGTGGGTGTTGAGTAGCACCATGTAGTTGGGATTTTATTTAATGTTATTTTTTCTATTTTGTTTTCATAGGTTAGAATTTTTGTTTAATATTCTCATTGTTATGAAACACATCATAAACACCATAACCAGTTATAATCAAAAAATGAAACCACCTTATTGAGATAGCTCATCAAGGATAGCTATCTAAAACATATAAAGAATTATAATTAAGTCTAGGAAGGTAGTGAAAAGATAGTTCTGATAGATAAATGGCTAAAAGTTAAGTCAAACCATTAATGATGTGACATATCAATTGATTACATTAGTTGCAAAGGAGATTTGGTAATAAAATGACAAGTGGATGTATAAAATGAATTGATTAATTAAAGGGACAACTAATCATTAATAATAACTACCTAACACTAAATAAAAGATCTTAGGCACCAAACATCACTGTCAAGGTGATTTCCAACATCTAATATTAATTGAAAAGAGAACATTCATGTGGATGTAGTCAATGCATTCAAAGGAGGACATGACATGAAATTGGGTGCCAAAAAACTATGAAAGAGAAGGATACGAAAAATGATCAAACATTACATCCTATATCTAACAAGAGACTTATGTGATTAGCCTCTTGACTATATATTTATGAATATATTTCAAACTAGGGAAAAATATCTTAGACTAATCATTCATCTCAACTAATTCATCAAGCCATGGATAGAGTTCAACAACTTATTCAACCATCCAATGTCCATAAGGTGGAAATGGGAATATAAATATGGCTCTGATAAATGAAATACAATGATATAGAACTATTTGATTTCATAGATGGGGGTAAAGCTAATCTATTTTCTTAAAAGGCCCAAAGAGTAGCACAACTAGGAACCTTAACACTATAACATCCACTACAAGGATCTAACACCAAAAGGTTACTCAAGATACCTACATTTGTGCAATTAGATGAAGTGATGATGATATTACTAATTTGATATAATTAAGGAGTTATCCATGTCTAGAAGGATGAAATGGCAATAAGGATATGGATTCAATAAATGAAATACAATTATCAAGACCTATTTGATATCATAGATGGGGAAAAAGATACTATATTTTATCAAGAGGCATAAGGAGTAGCACAACTATGAATCTTAACACTACAAGGGTGTGACACCAAATGGTTACTCAAGATACCTACATTTTTTTAGTTAGATAAAGTGATGATGACATTATTAAGTCAATAAAATTATGGATCTATCCATTTAGCTCAATATATTACAATATAAATTAATGCACACTCAATATCATGAGCAATTGGCCTACCTAATCATGGAAAATCTCTAATTCCATACAATTATATAACACCACCACTTCACTCATATACAAGAAACTAATACACCATTAGGGTAGGACAAGGAACTCATATTGATTCAATTATAAATGTTTCACTACACATCATGGTCTAATGTATTATTAAAATATTTTGGAAGAACATAAAGTATGTAAACACAAACAACAAGAGACATCATTGACATTGCCTATCAAATAATGAAACTTCATGAAGATTTTAATTGGTCTAAATTTTTTATAGCTAAGCTTACCACAAATATAGAAAAGGTACTTGAAGGAACTACGTAGACCTTTCGATATTAGTTTTTAGTTATATTATTGTGTTTCACACAATGGAAGTCTCCACTAGGGCCAATAAATGTAACTACCATTTTTTATCTTGGTAATGTCTTTGTAAGCATTACATGGACCCAAAAAAGATAGTATTATGAATAATTGGGGTAGTTTAATGCATGTTAATTAGAAACACTAGAATTAAGTTGATCACACACTAGGATTCCTCAAGATTTAATGCATTACCTAGGTGAACATGTATTAGTTACCAAGATGAAAAATGGCATACAAATCAAGGTTCATGAGCTGTCTACCCCAACTATCACCACAATTACATTCTTAATTTCAATGATCGAAGTGAAGGATAAAGTCTACCAACAAAAATCCCTAGTTACAAGGTTAGTAACTCCATTTTAAATTCATCCCTTTATAGCCACAATAGAAATAGGTAGAGAAAATATGTGTATAAAATTCCACACAATCATCATAGATGCAAGCTCTAACACAATAAGAGAAAGGAAAGAAGAAAGCAACTATGCATAGACCCTTACCACCTATATCAAATAAGATAAGGAAAGAAGAAAGCAACTATGCATAGACCCTTACCACTCTTTTAGTGCACCAATAAAACAAAGTAGTGTGTAGCAAGCTCAACTATTTCAATAACCTTAACCCTAGGGTTTGAAGAAATAAAAGTAGACTATATCAAATAAGATAACTTTAAAAATGAATTCATGGCTTGAGAAACCCATGGTTCCATGAATAGATGTTGAGTGCAACCTACCTAGGATGGGGGTAGAGGAATGAGAAGTGTTCCAATCAATGCTAAAAGGCATTAGAATTAAGGTGTATGATGTATAAGAGAAGGAGTTTTTATTTTAGAAATCAATGCACACATTTCAAGTATAAAATTAGGTAAGATAAGACCTTTAGGTTGATATCACTCAACCACCTCATTTTATCCTTGTTGACACTATTAGACTAGAAGCATCTCGATAAAATTTGGAGGCTGAACTCTTTCTAATGGAACCAACTATGACGTCATCCACTATGAATGCAATATATTTATCTATAGAATATATCCCTATAGAAACTTTTTTTAGGTGAATATGCACACATATAACTTCATATCCATCACAAATAGTGCAAGAAAGGATGGTCTCTTTTAGTGCACCAATAAAACAAAGTAGTGTGTAGCAAGCTCAGCTATCTCAATAACCTTAACCCTAGGGTTTGAAGAAATAAAAGTAGACACTCAATCCTCCAACAAAATCTAGAAGAAAGATGTTGGTCCAAAAATATCAACTTGGTGAAGCATAACCACCTGAGTCGAAAGAATTTAACAATGATGCCAAAGGATATGAGGAACCCATAGATATAAACATGCCTAGGGAAGTTGAGGAAAAACAAACTACATAGGGCACACTTGAGCCTGAAGAAAGGCAAGGAGAATAAAGGACTAAAGAAAAATAAGAACAAGTAGTTGCGCCACAACTAACATAATAAGAATCTATTTAGAGTCTACAATAAAAGAAACAAGACATAGCCATGGATAAATAAAGGAAATATGAGGAAACAAAGGTTGTATACACAAAAGCAATCCAAAGAATAAAAAGTGATTAGGTAGAAAGATAAGGAAGTAAAGGTCACATGAAAGCAAGCCAAAGAAGTGAAATCTAAAAAGAATAAATATGAGGACACTCAAGTTATTCACAAGTATGATGAAAAAGTGGAGGAAAAAAATAAATAAGAAGGGGAATAACAAAGGTGACAACAAGAGGAATGAGTTATGTAGCAAAAATATAAGGAGAAAGTATCCAAAGCTAAGTGTAGACACCATAAATCTACACATGATGGTTCCAAATATCACAATTCCCCTAGACCACCTCAAGACCCCCCTGGGCCCACCCATTGGCCTCTCAACCACAAACCAAACATAACCAAGCCTAACCTAAGTTAGCTTGACCTACTGACTTAACCCACCTCTTTAACTCAACTTAACCATGACCCTTAATTGTTGATGGTCACCTTAACCATCGACAGTCACCTTGACTATCAATGGTCAGGTTCCACCATCTAAACCAACTCAACTGACCCTTCACTCTAATTTTATTCTCTATAATTAGAATGTCTAATTCATTTATATATCCATGCATGATAAATTTTAATTTAGACAATAAGTTATACCCCTTGTAAATGTCTTGTTGCACCTTTCATTCCTTGTCTATAAGAAGATAGGGGTAGGAAGTGAAAAGGATCCATAACTTCAAGAGCTTTTGCATCTAGTGTTCATTTGTAGGTCACTTCTTCTAGAAATATAGTGATCCAACCATCATCTCAAAGATTCAACTTACTACCACCACTTAGCCAACAACTAAGTACCGTTACTCTATCAAAATCACACTAGAATCCATCAATAAATCAACCACCTAAAAACATTCACCTGATCCACCTCTACCAAGCTAAGTATTTATTTTCAATTTATAAATTAATTTGTTTCCATTTCATAATCAACTTAGCATAAACTAACCTCTTAGAATCACCTTTTATGATCCTACCAATCTGACCATTTATCACCTAAAACCAATTTAAAGTAACCATTGATGGTCACCCTGATCTTCAATGGTCTAGTCAACCATTGACGATCACATCAACCATCGATGGTCACTTCAACCATCAATGATGACACCAACCACCAACAAAAATCTATTTTCACCCACCTACCCTCAACCAAATCCAAATTTTTTTTCATCTACCTATTAATAGACCTCCAACCTATTTTTTAAAGCACACCTAACCTATTTAGTATTATATTGATTTGTTTATTTTTATATTATTTATTTTAGTCTATTTATTTATCAAACATCTCTTGTATTCAATTTTAGTACTTTTGATTATTGATACAAGTACTTTATCTTTTGTTATCTAAAATTAATTATTCAAAACATGTGGATTAATAGCCCCTGAGGAAGCTCTTGCTTCCAAGACTTATCTAGTTCTAGGCAATCCACCCAAGCATATATCTAAACAACCATTTGCTTTAGTGTTGTCTTATTTTCAAGTCATCCTCCCAAGATAAATAAGAGATCTTCACAATCATCTAATTCAACATGTGCATAACAAAATAATTTTTTCAATCATTCATGTATCTAGTTTTTTTATTGTTCTTTTCTCAAAATATAAGCTGAAATTTTATAAAACATTATGGCACACCCGGTGGGACCCTTGAGTCTCTACTTAGGTTTTATTTTGTTTGAATATACATGCTATTTTCCCTATTATGTGCTCTTAAATGAAATGAAATTTTCTTTTGGGCTTAAAATCAATTGCATATATTAGTTGCTTGTAAGTTTATCTTAGTTAAATTAAAGTAAAGTAATTTGAGGGTAGCACCACTTTTATCACACACACAAACCAAACCACCTACATCAATCAAAAATTAAAATAACTTGACATAAGGCCCAACTGGGATTTCATCACCTAGAATTCACCTTACCATTTCTTGGCAATCCTACTTGGATTCAATTACCAAGGGGAAAACTAAATCAATTCTCTGATTGTGTATAAACTCTTAAAATCAATATATATTGGCTAAGCACCCAACACCCTTATCACTATGGTGTATGAAGTGAGAGGGTAGGCCTCAATACCAAGCCATGTATTTATTTCTAATATAGATCCTTTTGAGATCCTAAACATAACCTAAAACCAACTGTAGACTTCTTTTCTAGTACCTGCTCTATAAACCAATAGTCACACAATTTCTTACAAGCTTAATACATAAACCAAAAGAGAGACTAAAAATAAATTTATGACTTAATGTACATTTTAGTGTGTGTTTGATTTCTTTTCTCATTTCTTGTCTTTTCTCTATTTGAGTGGTGAGCTTGTTTTTGTATTCTCTCTCCCTTATCTTGTATGGTTCTAACTCACTAACAATGAAGAATCTAGTAGAATAGGACCCATAACTAAGCCAATCAACCTATTATACCTCCTCACCCATGGTGTATGTCTCTAAACTAGAATATTATCCTCACCCTTTGGGAAGTCCTTTCCCTTGGGTAGTTTCCCAATGAGATATATACTTTACCACCTTCATAGATAAAAATCTTGTGGCCCTTCAACATTATCTCAACACCATGCCTCACCATACCCCTACTTCGATACCACCTGTGGACCCACCTTATGGCATGTCTTCCCACCTTATGGGTACCAAAGTCACCACCTAGTCATTGAATACCCAAGCTTCTACATCTACCTCTAATCCCTTTGATAATATTATGTAAAACCAACCTATCTAACACACTAATGCCCTTACACCTTCCACCCCCACCAATGACTCCTCTACCCTAAGAACAACCCAACCATTAACCGCCTATACTCCCCTCACCATGAGAGCACCTATTAATACCATTACCAACCCTCCTTTAGCTACCCTAAATCCATTATTCACTACTCCACTTTAAAATCTTGTAGTGTCTATACTTTCTACCTTACCATCAATCAGTACAAAGGTCACCACCTTTCCTTTAGTTAAAAACACAACCATAACTCCTACCCAACCCACCTTAACCTATCAATAGGTTCCCATTACACACAACTTGGGTTACATACCTAACCCATAAGGGCATGTACCTATACCCATTACCCAACCACCTACAACTATTTACCCCTATGTATAATCCACCTAACCACTAGTGTCCACATATCAATATGTGGTAACCCCTCAACCTCCAATTGATTATCGATATGTCACCCAACCCCAAAAACTATTTACACCTTAAAACCTTTCAAGTGCACAATCCCAAATGGTTCTAATTAAAATTCTTATGGATAAAATGACTACTTTAGAATCATCCATCTCTGGTGTTCACAACATCTTATCATGTGACCAACTCTATAAGGATACCATTCACCCATCTATCCCTATCAAAATTTATCCTCAACAGTGGGAGATTCCAAAATTTTCTAAATTTAAAATTAATGAGGACCCCCAACAACACCTCAAGGAATTTGGCATTCATGTTACATTACTACCTATGATGATGATCTCTTTCTTTGTACCTTCTCCATGTCCCTCTTTGGTCCCTCACTTGACTATTATAATGACATTATCAAACATTCTCTCTTCTCTTTCACCTAATTGGCCTAAAATCTCTTAGATCACTTTTCAATAAACATATCCACGAGAGTTTCCATCAATGACCTTTATTCTATCCAATAATTTGATGATGAATCTATTACTAATTTTGTAGCCCATTGGAGAAGCCCAATCAATCAACTTTCCTTCCCTTTACCCTAACCCAAATTGATATAACTTTTTGCTCAGTCATGCACCAAGAACATTTATTTTACCTTGAATGTTTAGATTTTTATAACCTTTGATAAAGCTTTTAACATAGTGCATAAGCTATAAAATAGATCCATCATTGAAGGAAAGTTTAAGTTGAAAAACAAAAACTCTACCTATAAAACCAATGAGGCCTCTTCTTCTAAACCTAGCAACCAAACCAACACCAAACCAAAAGGAAGGGAATTAAATATGTATTTGTACTTAATACCTCTCCTCCATTGTATTTTAATCAACCAAACTCCTCCAAATCCTCCAAAACAATCAAAATAAATTTACTCTGCTTGGGAAATCTTATGCTTTGGTCCTAGAGAATTTGCTAAAATCTAACATCATACAACTTCCTCCCATCAAAGCCCCTCAATAATTTGATTTGTCTCATCTTATACCCAGATGGTACAATGAGAATGGCCTATGTGGTTTCCATCGAGTCATTAGTCATGATGATAGTAGGTGCAATACCTTTGAAAGCATTATCCAAACCCTTATTGGTAAGTGGGAGCTTATGTTGGACAACCCCAATGCACCTATGAACCAAGCCCTTAAAATTTTTAGATGACATTTTCCCAATCATGCACCTACTAAGAATAATATAAATAAGGATGAGTGTGTTCATGATGCCCATACCATCAAATGGTTTTTAACATACTCATTGTTGAAGAACCTACCACCCAATATACCTATTCTTTGCCCTCTCCACTTATTGAGGTAGTGGATTTACCTTCTATTCCTTTAGATAACCAAGCTAAGGAAGTAACCTTATATCCTCCACTTGTTTAGGTAGTGGATTCATCAACCCCTCCTTCAACTAACATACCCGAGCAAGTAACCATCACCACTTTTCCTTCTCCCTCAACTATTGAACACTTAACTTACCCTTTGGAGATCATCCCCAAATAGGAAACCACCATATATACACCTCCTATATAGGAACCATATATCCAAACCTCACATCATTTTACTAAGGAAAAGGGTGAGATCACCATTCCCCTTTCCAAACCTATGGGTTTATCTTTCGATCCTACTACCTAGGGAACAAGACTAGTTTATAAACCATTCTCTAGATTATTTTAGAGATTAGAATTTGTCTCCAAACATTACATGGATCAAGCCACATTTTATCAATAATTTTGGATCCCTTACATCACCAAACAAGAACCTTTAACCACTTAATTGGTAGACTAACCCACCACGTTTATTATCCAACCCCCTATCTTATCAATCAAACCAATAAAAACCTCTACCAACCCAACCATTTCTAAACCATCCAATGTAGCCAAATCCTAAACAAAAAAATAATCCTCTCCAACCAAACTATCTAAACTAACCAAACCCTTGGCATCTTCCCCACATTGAGCCTTAATCACCCATCCTTAAAACTAGAGATAACCTCACCAAACCCACCAACCAAGAACTAAACCAAATAAACCAAGGAAGTAAAGCCAAAAAAAGGCTATAAGACTAAAATTCTACCTCCCTCAACTTTTCCCTCTATTTTTGGGGCTCATCCCTCCACTTTGATTAGGAATCCAAGTGTCTCAACCAAAACCCAAACATAATTGTTGGTTACACCATCACACTTGCTTTCTAACACACCCATCTTCATCAAGCCATCAATAACCAAATTACCTACCTTGAAACCTCCTACCTCTTATTTACAAACTTCCACCTTACCAAAACCAAAACCATCAACTAAGAACAACACCTTACGCAAACCTTCTATCACCAAGCCTATTTCTAAAATGATTTCTATCTTACCAACCAAGGCCAAAACCTCTAAACCCTCTCCACCTTTAGTTTAATCTTACTTGACTATTTTGCAAAGGTTATTTCATGCTTCTTGCTTGACTTTGCCTCCTATTAGGCCATTCAACCCTCTTGGTCTAAAACCAGTCTGGTATAATGATTGCTAAGTGTGCTCTTATCATAAGACACTTGAGCATGACATGGAGAATTGTAAATCTCTCCAATTCATAATCAATCAACTCTATGATGAGGATGATATACTCATAAATTAACCTCTCATGAGCCTACTACAAATCCAACAAACATTAAACACTACCTAATGCCTACCTACTCCCCCACCCTCACTTTAGAGTGATAGAGAACCAAACCAATATTTTACCCTAACTCTTCCTTCTATCCATACTATCCATGTGGTTACCTAATCATACACTCAATAGAAGGATAAGGGGAAGGCCAAAGTGTCCATACTATGAACATACCCATTTTTTACCTGCCAACCAAGTTAAATTCAAGCACCTTAACCTTTAGCTGAACCCAAGGTATCTATTTGGGGCACCTCTTAATCTAACCCCTCTAAATCAATCAAAAGAGTGGTTATCAAACATCTTCACCAAACCTTGGCAAACATGAGCCTATAAGATTTGATTTCTACCTCACCTCATCATCACCAAGAAATGATAAAGGCATTACAATCAATAGAGGTTTAACTTGAAGAATCTCACTCTCTGGCAGCCTTTGTTGGTGCTCTCAAAACTTCTAACCTTATCACCTTTAAGGATTTGGAAATACCTTCTATCCATTCTAATGACCCAGATCCCCCTCTTTTCATCACTGCCTACATCAACCAAACCTACATCAAATAGGTTATGATTGATGGGGGAGCCAACATTAATATCATCTCCTCCCATGCCTATGATCAACTCAAACTACCAAACAATGTCATGTTCAAAACCTCGACCATCCTTTGATCTTTCAACAATACCATGGCCATTACTTTGGTAACTATTATCCTTCATATCCATTTAGGACCTTGCACACTCCAAGAGCTCTTTTATGTAGTAGAAGGAAAATTCTAGTATAATTTTTTTTGGGATGACCTTAGATCCACTCAATGGGTTATGTACCCTCTAACCTACATTGTTACATCAAATTTGAACACAAAGGCTAGATTGTCATTATACAAGCTGACCCAAGTCCCTTTTCATCATAAAACATGACTTATCAACCCAAAGACATCCTCTTACCTCCAATTAGCACACCTTCATCCACCAAAGATAAGCTCTTAATCATGAAGGATGAATCTTATATTTTTTTACCAATGACATCTACCAGCTCATTAATCCCTTTGAAACAAATCCCCACCATAGACCACTTAGAATCCCTATACCAACATCTTTCACTTGGGGAATATCACCTCCTCACCATTGATGCCTTATTTACTCCATAAGAATATGGGAAAATTGACCACCAACTTGGTTATGACCCCCATATCAGATCCATTATTCCCCTTGGACCTTAAAACTATCAAATCCATTTCATTTATGGGTGACTTGACAAACCACTCAATGTTTTTACCACCTCATCTTCATCTCAACCATTCACCTCTATCTTCTCCTATCTGGACAACCTAGACTTTTCCAAGACATACCTCCATAGGTGTGCTTGGAAATAATTTGGTCTTAGATGATATGAGCATGATCCACATGAGCTGATTTCAATTTAGACAAAAAAGCCTCATTAGAAACATGGCCTCAATTTCATTTTACCCAACAAGAAGAAAACCAAACCACCTACCATCACCATCATTAAGGAAGACATCCCTTCCTCACCAACATCTTCTCCATCTGAGTGTGAGGATGATTACATCATCCCACCTAACTTTTATCATCAACATGATCAACATCAGACCCCTAACTTATCAAAAGGAAGGGGAAATCATAACCATCCCTTAACCCATCTTGAGATGATAGGAGATGACTATCTTACCATTAACACCATTCAATTCCAAGGTGATGATTCCACTCTCACCTATCTTGTTACCCTAAATTCTTCCATATATAAATCCATGCCCTTGAAAACTTCAACCATGTTAAAGGAATCTACCATGGATGTCAACGTGGGCATTCTAGACTAGGTGGGATTATTAAATTTTGAGGAGCTTCAAGATTTTTCCTCTTTCTTACAAGGCCATAGAATAGCATTTTATTGGTCTTATAGTGACATGAAAGGAATTAACCCCACCATAGCTACCCACAACATCATCACCAACTATGATGCCAAACCAATCAAGAAAAAAAATCGATGAATGCACCCTTACATAGCCTTTGTAGTCAAAGAAGAGCTTTAACATCTCCTATTTGTCAATTGCACTCATCTCATTGACTATCCCTAATGGGTCTCAAACATCATGCTTATCACCAAAAACACAAGGGGACTACACATTTGTGTGGACTTTCATGACCTCAACCTCACTTGCCCCAAAGATGACTTTCCTATACCAATCATTGACTAGCTAGTTGATATTGAAACTAGCCACGAGATGTTATCTCTAATGGATGGATTCTTGGGTTATAATTAGATCCTAATTACCCCTGAATATTAACACAAAACCACCTTTATCACCCCATGGATTACCTTCTACTATAGTGTCATGCCTTTTGGATAAAATAATGATGGTGCGACCTACCAACATGCAATGACTTACATCTTCCATGACCTTATCCACAAAATTGTTGAGGACTATGTGGATGACCTCCTTGGGAAATATAAATATCATAAGGATAGTTTGGTCATTCTCAAAATTATCTTCAAGTGACTCATCTATTACCATATCCACCTTAATCCCTAGAAGTGCATTTTTGGGGTCTTATTAGGAAAACTCCTTGGCTTATTATCTCCCTTAAGGGAATCAAAGATGATCCTAATAAAATCAAAGCCATCCTTGACATGTTGCCTTTGATCAACCTCAAGTAACTCTTTAGTTTAGAAGGAAATCACTAATCTATTCATCTCTTTATCTCCTATCTCTTTGATTGATGTCAGGTCTTTTATCACATTTTGAATAAGGATGTATCTTTTAAGTGGAATAGTGATTGGCAAAAGGCCTTTGATTTACTTAAAGAGTACATTCTATCTCCACCTATCTTCACTCGTCCCAAGGATAACCAACCTTTCTACCTTTATATCTCTACTATTGACACTCCCAAGGGGAAATGCTTGCTCATCAAGATGAAAAACATAAAGAAAAATAAATATAATACATTAGTCATACACTTGTATAATATGAGACTCGATGCACTGATACCAAAAAACTTTGCATAGATTTAGTCTTCATGGCCACCAAAATTCACCACTACCTTCTTAACCACAAAATATATGTCATAACAAAAATTGACCCACTCAAGTATATGCACTCCAAGCCATATAAAAACCAATGTATGGCCATGTGGCTCATGATTTTAGCTAAGTTTTACATTGAATTTATTTAACAAAAGTAAATTACTAGGTAAGTCATTGTTGTCTAATTGGCCAAATCACCATTAGCAGACAACCAACCTCTTCTTATTGAGTTTCCTAATGATTCAATCATGACTCTATCTTAGGTATAATTCACCTATTAAGTGGCCATGCTATTTGATGGATCAAAGTGTAAGGGTGGTGGGGGAGTTAGTACCATATTTGGTCCCCTCCATGGTAAACTTCTTCATTTATCCTTCAAACTTGATTTTAAATACACCAGTAATATGGCGTAGTATTAAGCCCTAATCATAAGCCTTCAAACTATGTTATCCTTGGGATTAAAAATGATAAACATATTTGGAAACTTTTAAATATTGGTCAATCAAATCAATGGCTCTTACCAATTTAATAATGATGTTTTTTATCAGTAAAAATAACTAGTTGACAAACTCTTAATATCATTTGAATACTACCATATCCAATCCACCTTATGATGTACCAACAAGTTTATTGACACCATGGCTTACCTCACATCTCAGACCCCATTTACACCCTCTGAATCTAAGCTATTTATCATTATCCACAAAATTACCTAGCCATCTTATGTTAAACAAGACTCTCCCACCATCTTTAATGTAGAGGAGACCCAACCTAACCTTTGGTATCAGTAGACCATTGACTATTTTAACATTGACATTATTCCTTTTGGTCTTTCCAAGAATACTAAAAAATCATTTATCCAGAGTACCTCACATTATACCATTATGGGGGTCATTCTTTACAAACATGGCTTTGATAGTCTCCTCTTCTATTGCCTATGCAGTCATGAGGCCTCTCATGATATCAAGGAAACACATGATGTGTTATGTGGGGGACACTTTAGTGGCCTCATCATGGCTAATTTTATCTTTCACCTTGGCTATTATTGGCCTAACCTCAACCAACACTATTTTGACTATGTGAAAAAAAGTGTGTTAAGTGTCAACAACCTATCAATCTACATCATACACCTAGCCATAATCTTTGATTATCCAATAATTTTTGGCCCTTTTCACAAAGGGGTTTAGACCTTATTGGTGAAATTAACCCCCATTATTCACATAGATACCATTATATCATCATCATAACTGAGTATTTTACCAAATGGGTAGAGGTTATTCCTCTTATCTCAACTAAAGCTAAAAAGATTGTCGATGTCATCAACCATCACATCATCTACCATTTTGGTGTTCCTCATAGAATTATCACCAATAATGGAAAATATTTTTAAAAAAAACAATTCCAAGGTCTTTGTGACACATTTGGCATCAAGTTAAGTCTCTCATCACCTTATCATCCTCAAGCTAATGGACAGGTTGAGGCCTCTAACAAAACTCTTAACAACATGCTCACTAAGATGGTCAATGCATCTATTCAAAATTAACATTTACATATCCCTTTCACATTATGGGGATATCATAATAGTGTCCAAACCCATATAGGTACTACCCCATCCTCTCTTATGTTTGGAGCCAACGTTGTCTTACATCTTGAGGTCCAAATTCCTTCTCATCATATATCTTTGCAAGATTTCATTTTTGAAGATGATTATCATCATCACCATTTAACCCAGCTTGAGCTACTTGATTAGCATCATTTATCCATCCTCACCCATATTTATGTCTATTAATAATGCATAAAACATGCCTATAATAAACACCTTCAAGTGAGAGGATTTAACATTGAAGACCTCGTTCTAAAATAAAATTAACATATCACCAATATGGTGAAAAGAAAGCATGGGAAGTTTGATTTTAATTAGATTATACCTTATATCATAACCCAAAAGTATGGATTAGGAGCTTAACAATTATCCTCTCTTAAAGGCAACTTAGATCTTAAGCCCCTCAATGCTTTACATGTACGTACTTATTTTGTTAAAAAGGATCAATCTCACCTTTTGTCTAACTTAAGATCATCCCTTACTTTTGAAAACACATTCATTTCCATATTTTATGGGCAACTAATCAAAATTGAGTCATGTGATCATCCATCACAATCATGTCGTAATCTTGAACAATGGATACCATGGCTGCCCCATGGCATGATTTTCATGATACCTTTTACCCCTTTTCACAGGATGGATTCTCATGGTCATTGTCACCTATAACTCTTTACACCTAATCAAACTTATTATGATTTTATTTTTACCTCCATAAAGGTATCCTTTTAATCTTACATAAGTAAGTCTATGTCAATTAAAAACCAAACTAAGCAATTGACACAATCAAAACCAATAGCAATCATGGGTCACTCCTAGAATTTATAGATTTCTCCCTTGAAGGATAGCTACTAGAAACATATAAAAATTTCTTAAAGTAAGGTGGAATACTCCCTTAAAGGATATCTATCAAAAGTATTAAGTAAAGCATAAAAACTTAGACCACTCCCTTTAAGGATGATTGAGTAAAGCATTTGTCAAAGCAAGAAATTTATTGGAAGCTTCCCACATCAATCAGATTCCTCAACCCTCAAAGTGAAAAAAACATAAGCAAAAGACCCATTATCAAGAAAAAGTAAAAAACTAAATATTTTTGAAATCTATAATCAGCTCTCATAACCAAAAGAATTCTGAAAGCTAAAATCAACTCTCATGGGTAGACTTCTCACATCAAATAGTATACACCTTATATGACATAGAATTATTCATACTACCTCTTTAGTAACCTCTAGAAGAGGCATGATAGTCTCATAAGAAGGTTCCATTTGCATCCATCTCCCCTCTATACACTATAAAGTAAGGGATTTCAATCTCACTTGACATAATGTGATCGTGACACCTTTTAGCCAAATAATGAGCACTAATGTGAATCATTTAAAGGGCTTATGTTATTTAGGCCAATCCAACTTCAGGTTTTTATTAGTCCTTACTAAATAAGAAGAATCATTCCCTCTTCTTTTCCTTTGATGATTAGTTGATATATTCACTAAGACATTTATCTCTTGATTATATTCTTTTTCTCACATATAGTGTTGTTATTTAACTTACTTTATGTGTTTTACCTTAAATCATAATAGACATAATAATAAATGTATAACATCATATCAACATGTGTCATAAAAAAATAACACATCATTAGTATATCCATCAAATATCTTATCAACATTATAGCATTTATGAGAAATAGATCAATAAACCATTTTCACCACATGTCTAAATCTAAATAAGGAAGCATATACTCACTAAATTTTAGCATGAACATATTTATCACATCAATATCATATGAACATAAAGCAAAATACATCTCATCACATGCTTATCTATGTGAGTCTAAATCAGTATCCATATCCATAAAATAAGCATAATTAATATAACATCATCAATGATCAATATGGACACAAGCATCAAATCACAAACCATGAACCATGAACAATAAGGATCATATCTCTAAATCATTGATAACATCATAATATATACAATAATATACAAGTCTCTCTCTAAAAATGTGCATCTCACTACATCATCTCATAGGCCAATATCAAAATGATATACGATAATATAAAATACCATAAACTATAGCATGACTATGCCCTTGGGGCACCACTATTTCTTGGGGCACCACTACCTCCTAGTGCCTATCCTCCCAATGTACCTACATATCCACCAATATAAAAATCCTAATGACTTGGTGTTTTTATGCTATCACCACCTACTAAATTGGCTCTATACTCACCATATTAAGGCTCATCAAAATCATTTCTTAAGACTATGACTTCATATTAGCATAGAACCTCCAAAGTGGCTAGATACTATGCCATGGGGATAGTGCTTAGTGGTCTTAAAAAGGCCACAAATCATCTAATCTATCTAAGGGAGTCTCTCTCTTAGGTAACCAAGGCTCATGAAGTTCTAGCCTAGTCCCTCTCACTCATAACTATAGCCACCTAACCCTATGCCATTGCTCACTGACCTTGTAAAGCTACCACCTGAGCTTGTGTTATGGCTAGTGCCACTCCTACCTATGCATCTAGGGTAACCCCCTATACCTATGCCTACTAACCCTTACCAACTAGGTCAATATCTATAGGATACCTACCACCATCATTACCACTAAAATATGCTACTATATATAGTGCTTAATACCATGTAGGGTAACCATCTACAAATCATGCATCATTTATCTTGACCCTAGCTGGCAAATCTTCATGATCTAACAACGTCCAGATTGGTTGTGGCTTAGGTAATAAAATCTCTACATCCTCTTACCTATATCTAGGAAATGGGCCTAAGATATCATGTGCTAGGTTAAATTATCATCATACCCTATCAAGTGGGATGAGCTTTATCTCACCATCCCTCCTACTGTAGATCCACCTATAGCTTTATAGGGATAGTGTATGTCTATTACATCCCACCTAGTCTAGAAACTTGATGTATGGCCTCTAGATAACATCACCTACAACTAAGGCCTCTAGATCACCTCTAAACCAATCTATGTTTTACACACCTCTATCTACTCTTATAAGGGAAAAATCAGCTCTCTACCTCATAAATCTGACTCTAAACTCCATCTGGGCATACGCCTCCCATAGTAACCCCATCAATCATATAACTTGGATGTGCTCAGATGCCTAATAGTGTAGAATGAGCCTAATGTTGATTGCCTGTCTATTATGAGATCTAAATGCCCACATCTCCATATATATCTACACTAAAATTATAGGCACCCAACCAAACATTATATGACCCAACAACATCTCCACCAAAACCCCTAGTAGTAAATAAGGAAACCTCCCACTACTCAAATATAGAATAATAAAACATGATATTGTGATCATCATCATCATCATCATCATCAATAGTCTCTTATCATCGATGCCTTTCCCTCTGATATCATTTCATCTAGCATTTCATCTATCAATATCATGGTCATCTCCTTATAATAATTTCAAGAACTCATCTCTCTCCTCCCACTCGATGTGATAAGTCATTTCACCTTGAATAGGTATTTGTCTAATCCTATACATGTCATCTGGTAAGATAGTCATCTCACCAGTTAGTAGAAGGAAGGTGCTATGGATATATCCTATCTCTTGATGAGGGACATGATCATCTTCACATCCCATGACATGTGTTGATAGTGCAACATTGATCTAAGATTGAACTCCTCCATGTGTGCCCAATCCACTATGGTCATCCCTTGATGAATCTTAAGGAAAATGTGAGGCACATGATCTTGTATCTGAATCTACTCTGATGATTACAAATGTTCGATAGTAAATAACTTATTTCCCTATACTATTTTACCTATAAACTTAGCCTCTTAACTACCTTTAACCCTTACACCATGATGTATTACCCTACACCCTAATCAATAAGTATTTGACCATTACCTCTTCTCTTCCAACCCTACCCATGATCTCATCCATTGCTATAACCTTACAAGTACTACCTAAGTTTTTACCCTTGACATCTCATTAACCAAATATGTCAAACATATAACATTTCACACACTTAAATTACCTTCAAACCTTACAACATTTAATTAGCTTTTCAAAAAATGTTTCCAAGCCTAACTAACTGTCGATAGTCATAGTGATCACTAATGGTTAGGAAACCATTCTAGCGATAGTCATCAACCATCGATGGTAGTCCTAACCACTAACATTCACTATGTGTGATTGTTGATGGAATATTCCCAACCCTAACCTACCCTAAATTCCACCTAAATATCTAACACTTTGTTAATTTCTAAAAATTTCTATCTCCTACCTAACCATACCTAACCTCCCTATTCTTATTTTAATTTTCACCTACCAATTTTAACTAAAATCAAGAAAACCCTATTACTTAGGTCAAACCCAACCCACCCAGCCAAACAAGACAAAGTAACTAATTTCAACTTCCAATGTATGTACAAAAATCATATCTACTCTACTAATTTGAGTACAACCTCTACCTCATTCTTCAACTAACATCAAGGAGGAATCCAAGGACCCACTACCTATCCTTTCCTATGTCCATACCCACCCTATATTATAGATTAGTTAATCTCTAACATGGTCAACAAACCCACTCAATAATCAACCTCACCTACTAAGTAAGCCTTATCAACAACTTCACCCAAACTAGTAAAAACCTAGTGCTCAAAAGTCAAATGAGATCAAATAATTTTAAAATGACTCATTGAGTCACTTTTAATCTCTACCCTTTTAGGGTTTTAAAACTAATAATCAATGGTTGGGGTGATAATCAATGGTCAAGTTTAAAACCCCTAACTATTGATATTTAGGCTCTTGGGATTTATTTTCACCCACCACACCAACAAATTTTTAATCTTTTTGAAACCTAAACAATGCAACCACTCATGGAGATCACCATCTCTATCAACCAAACAACTTATCACCTTGATGTTGGCCATTTTGGCCCAAAATCTTACATGTTTTGTGATGAATCTTGCATAATATTTTTTACCATAATGAAAACAATTTCCATGTTGAACTATTAGACTTCTGTTACCCTATACACACCTAACCAATTGGTGTCTTCTCAGGAGCACTTCCTACCTTGAATACTCATAACCTCACCTAACCAATTTGTGTTCTCCCTAGGAGCACTTCCTCCCTCAAATACCCAAAAAAACACATACCTTGCCTAAGAGACTTTAATTTATGAGTTTTCCTAACTGTCACACCTAAATGCAGTCATGTGGTCCACTTGTCACTTATCCTTCTAGCACCTATCTTTATTTTTACCAACTATGGAAACTAGTCAATATGTAATCTTGGCTATCACACTTTTGTCACAATAAATGTGTGTGTTTAAACTTTAGTTCCCAAATATATCAACCACCTTTTTCATCACCTTCATCATTTATCAAAATCACACTTAATTCTAATTTAACTCATTGACTCCTAATTTTAAGTGAAACTCCTCCTCCCATACTTGAGGTAATCAAACCTTTGACCCATAATTTTTTTTGTTTTATAGCTTATTGATACAAGTTAAATAATAAAAAGGGGGAAAATATAGACACTATATATTTACACATGATGGTTTTGGATGGTGAAATTCCCCTAAACCACCTTAAAACCCCCTAGGCCCACCCATTGTCCTCTCAATCACAAACAAAACCTAACCAAGCCTAACTCAATTCAGCTTGACCTATTGACTTAACCCACCTCTTTAACTCAACTTAACTATGAACCTCAACCATCGATAATCACCCTAACCATTAATAGTCACTTTGAATGTCGATGGTTAGGTTCCACCATCTAAACCAGCTCAACCAACTCTTCACTCTAACTTGATTTCCTGTAATTAGAATATCTAATTTGTATGAAATATCATGCATGTCAATGTTAAAATTAGATAGTAAGTTGAACTCCTTGTCAACATCTTATTACACCTTTCCTTCCTTGCCTATAAGAAGAGAAGAGTAGGAGGTGTAAAAGATCCATAACTTTAAGAGATTTTTCATCCAAAGTTTATCTATATGTCACTTCTTCTAGTAATCCAAATGATCCATCCATCACATTAGAGAGTTACCTTGATGCTTCCCCTCAGTTGATAGCCAAGTATCATTACTTCATCAGAATCATGCCAAACTACATTAATGAGCTAGCTAACTCAACCATTCACCTGATCCACCTCTGACAAGCTAGGTATTTGTTTTTAATCTATAAATTACATTTTTTCTATTTAGCAATCATCCTAACACAAACTAACCTCCTAGAATTTCCTTCTATGATCTTGTCAATTTGACCCTTTATCAAACAAACCTAATTTATAGTAACCATTGATGGTCACCTTGACTATTGATGATCTACTCAACTATTGATGGTTACATCAACTATTGATGACCACTTCAACCACTGATGGTCATTATGGTAGAAAATAATAGTAAGTTATTTTTACCCACCTACGCTCAACCAAATCCAACTATTTTTTCATCTTCCTATTCACAGACTACCAACCTATTTTTTAAAGCATGCCCAACTTGTTTAGTATTAGTATTGACCTACTTATTACTATATTAGTCATTGTATTCTATTTATTTATCAAACATCTCTTGTATTCAATTTTATTACTTTTGATTATTTATGCAAGTACTTTATCTTCTATTGTGTAAACATAATTGTTAAAAATATGTGGATTGAATAGCCCTAAGGAAACGATTGCTTCCAAGATCTAGTTAGTGCTAGGTAACCCACACAATAATATATCTAACCAACTATTTTTTTAAATGTTATCTTATTTACAAGTCATCCTCCCAAACCAAAAAAGATCTCTTTAAAATCATTGTATTCAAGGTGCATATAACAAAATAGGTTTTTCAACCATACCCATATCTATTTTATTTCTTCTTCCTTTCTCAAAATATAAGATGAATTTTTTTGAAACACTAAGGATGAAGTTGAATCGAAGGCTAAGGCCAAATTTGAAACCAAATACAAGGATGAGGTAGAAGATAAAGTCAAATCCCAAGATAAGGCCAAAGAGGAAGCTAAAGTGTAGGCTAAACATAAGATTAAGGCCAAGATAGAAGCAACAATCTAGGATAAGGAACTCAATTATGAGTAAGCATAAGTAGAGGTAACATACACCACTCACACTAAGGGTAATAAAGAAGATGTGAAGATCCTTATTTAATTGCTATGGAATTTCCCTACTACATTGACATATTAGAATACTTTTTTGCTTCCACTTGCTCAGTTTACACCTACTCTTATGACATACATGATTACATCCATGGCACTTGCACTAATGCAATGGAAACATCATTAGACATAACCCACTTGTAACTCTTGAAAAATATTTAAGGATAATCCACTTTCAAGGAATACATTACATAGAGGGCTTTAGGTTTGGAGCAAGAAGTATTGAGATTGTGAGACAAAAAGGTTTAAGTAGAGGAGAGGCTAGAGAATGTGAGGTAGTTAATCAATATTCATATACCACCTTAGTTATGTAATTACTATATGGTTAGGTTATGTCAAATGATTAACATTTCATGGTGTTGTTGATATAACTTATAAAGATTTGGGGTGATATACAAAAAGTTTTGAAATTTCACATAGAAGGACAAGCTCTTAGATCAAAAACATAAGTCATGTGCCAACTTTTAGATGAATATGAGTAGGTCTTAGACACCACTAAAAAATATGCCAATAAGATATCTTAGGATATTACAAACTAGAGCCATCATTCGAATCAATCCCTAGATACTGTGAATCCTAAATTTTTACTTGGTGATAAAGCTAAAGCTATACTAGAAGATTAGATGGCAACTATAGATAAAATGAGTGAGACAATCAAATAATTACTATATTAAAAGGATGTTTCCATATAAAAGTTATAATTATGGCATCATTAAATAATATGCAACACTTTTGAAACCATCCAAACCTAAAGGACAATAAACATATTAGAAAACTTCATCTTGTACATTTAGTAGAAAAAATCTAATGCTAAGGTGTTACTTATAATTATAGAAGATAAATATCTACAAAACATGATGATGATCTAGGTACCACTATGCATTCTACTTGTAATGGTATGTGAAGTACTCACTGACTTGAAAATGCTCAAATAAGATTTAGCTCATGTGGATCTTGCTATTATGTAGATAGAAAATGAGCCCTAGTTCATTCTTCGACAATAACTTTGGCAAGTATTATAGGAGAGGAAGATATACACAAAGGGATAGCATTCATAGATACCTTTGGCAGTGGATACATCAAGAGACATTAGGATAGTAGTTAGCTAGAATTAATAACCTTTGTAATCTCTACGTAAAAAAACCTCACAGCTATAACAATAAGGTTTGTGCACTTCATTTTTGTGACTTCTAGCAAATTCAATTTTTTTAAGATAGTCTAAACATTAAGAGTGGGATTAAAATGGTTAAAAACCCATAAAGGGTGGCAACATGGTTATGCCAGTCTATTTAAAACATGAAAGGGAGATAGGCTAGTACATTAATTAGTTGAAAAATTGAAAGGCCAACTAAGTAGTGTGTAAAGGGTGAAAACTGGTAAATGGAACTTAGAGTGACAACTGCAACATGTATTTATGACTTATCTTTCTAGCTCAATTCAAATCAACTTATAACTTTGTCTTTGGATGAGATAAATAATTAAGTCTGGGAAAGTGTTGAACGAAGAATGTAACTTGCTAAAACTACAAAGTATATAAGATCAACACTTGTGTGAAGTGTTTGATTTTGTATTTTCTATATCATTGTATGTATTCTACCTTGTAAGCTTAATCATATATTTGGAGAATGGAAAAAGTATTTCATTTTTTATCTTGGAAGGCTAGAATGTGAACAGCCAACAAGATTGTAAAAGGCTATAAATAGTACTTTGATGTAATAGAATCTAGTTCAATGTGTTAATAAAGACTAATATAAATTTTCCTATTATGGTTTTCCCTTATCCTCTTTTATGTATGGTGGATGCATAGTTAGTAATCTATTTTTATTTATTATGTAATCTGATGTGATGCTAGTTGTGGTTTCATTATATTATATCTACTTCATCTTCCTCTTTGGTGTATTTGAAGATATCATAAATGGTTTGTAATATTTCTATCTATTTGTCACCTTTTTATACTCTCCAATGTGTAATATATCCCTATAATTAGCATGTTCTAGTTTAATTATAGGAACCTCTGCTAATAAATTTTCAATATGGTTTTTGACAAATAAAATCTATGGAAAACAAGTTAGATTTTCAATATGTTCTCTTTAGTGAACAACATAAAAGAAAAGAAATTAACACTCTTATAATTTCCATTTTATAAAAAATATATGCATAATGAAGCCAAAATAATTCCATAATCTAAAAATTCTTGAGAAAACACATGTTTTTAAAAAATCATAAAAAATGAAGTCTAGATGACCATAAATGAGCCTTCAAAAGTTCAATTTTTGATCATAAATTGATTTCATTGATATGTTAGATGATTTCACTGATCTATTAGATGATTTCACTTATATCTGTCAATTTCACTATTTGATAGAAACTAAAAAAATAAAGTAAAATATAACATAAATGATTTTGATATTCTATAGAGGAATTTCACTAATAGATGGCAATTTTGCTATTCTATAGATAAATTTCATTGATGTATATGTTGATTTCACTATTAGATAGAAACTATAAAAAAATAGATTAAAATAGAATAGAAATTATTTTGATATTCTAGACAGTGATTTTAATGATATACATGTTGATTTTGTTGTTTCCTAGAAACTACAAAAAATAAAGTAAAATATAATAGAAATGATTTAACTATTCTACAAAGTGATTTCATTGATATGTATGATGATTTCACTATTTTTTAGAAACTTTGAAAAAAATATTCTAGAAAAGAAGTTCACTAATATTATTGATGATTCACTGATATTATCTTCAATTTCACTATTTTCCATAAATTGAAAAAAAATAAATAGAATAATAAAAAATCATAGTTATGAGGATAATTTTTCTGATGAGATGCCCAAATTTGTTATTATGCAAAAACAATTTTGTTATTTTTTATTAAGAAGGAAATTGGCAATTTTTGAGGGAGAGCTGAATTAATATAATGATTAGGCTAATCCTTATAAATAGAAGAATAATAATTTATAAGTATTTTTTTGGGATGCATCATGTCCCATCAGGCATGCCATTATGTAGAACAAGAATCTGAAAGAGCTTTGTCCAATTTTAGTGATTATAAATCCAAAACAACTTGCATGAACATAACATATTAAGCCTTTTTTCTAGGGTGAGATTAGATTAGGAAATAAATAATCAAATATAAGACAAATATAATAATTTACCTTGAATACCCCACTTATTAACCAATTTAAATATGCTTGAGCTCAACTTGTGAACATTAGTCTCTATCATGGTGGCTCCACATATGGGAAACATTTCTCCTTATCTACTTGAGGTTTGGCTTAGAAATGTTGAATAATTGTTGAGTGATGGCTTTGACATTTTCAAGGGCTTCATTGCACTATTTGGTCATGGTGAAAGAGTTTGAAGACCATTTTATTTATAGAGTTGGTAAATGATTATAGACTATCAATCTTGAGATGAAGATCAAGGTCCTATATTAGTCCTCCATTTTCATAAATGAGACAGATGGAGTGTGAAAGACAAGGGATGGATTATTTCATAGAAATGTAATAAATTTAAATCATGATTCCTATTTGAGAGTGTAATATTGGTGTAAGATCTTGTAATATGTATTAATTTCACACTTGATAGGATGATGTCACCTTGGGTGAGGCAATAATTCAATATGTGCATTTATAAAATAGATAATTCAAAATTCATGGAATTTTCCATTAGAAGAAGATTAGGTTAATGAATGAGGTAATTAATTAATTATTAAAGGAAAAGTGATTATTTTAAGGTTGAAAGTGTTAATATAAGACATAATTATAATCGACACGAAGTGTCCAATTTTAAGTGTCTACAATCACTACCCAAAATCACATTTTATATATTGACAAATCCAAAAATATTATTTGATTTAGTGTTCATAATGTCACTCTTAAGGAGTCTATGTCTTTATGGCTTTATAATCTTACCACATGGTCAAATGGATAAAAGCATAGATTTCAAGGTGATCTAAAGCAAAGAAAAAAATATAAGAATTCTATATGAAGTCAATTGAAAATAAAATAAAATTTCATGGACTGAGAGAGCCATTTCTAAAAATAATATTCAATGTATTTTATTCTTAGTGGTGGTTCACCATATTTCAAAAAACTATTTCAAGATTTAGTATGTAAAAAAAGGCTCATGATTGGTTTAGTGATGGCAAAAAACATAGTTTATCATTAAAGGGATCTTATACTCGAGGTTATTGGTTCTATCAAGAGTGAAAGTAGAGTTGGAGATAATTTTTTTATTATATAATCTAAGAAGAGAATTAATTGGAATGAATTTGATACAATTTTGACACATTTATAATAAATAAATAATATAATAAATCTAAATTAAATGACTATAATGAAATCAGTGCAATCCATTTGGTATGATGTGAGAAACCATGGAATTGATAAAATAATTTTAAGTCCCAAAGTAAACACGAAAAAATACTAAATTAGATTTGAAAAATAATAGATCCACCAAATTACATTTAAATCATAGTGATAAAGTGGAACTCTATGAAACTAAAAAAATTAGTGAAGGTGACATGTCTTAAAGTGATTAGCATGATATGTGAATTAAAAAATAAATCCAAGGAGGATTCCATGAGTTTTTAGGTCTATACCCAATCAAAGACTGATATGTGTTGGATTGGTGGGCCATTCAAGGGATGCCATGTGGATCATTTAGTGATCACATTACTATTATGGAAGACAAATTCAATTTATTCATGTGGGGATTTTTATATGTATAGAAATCAAAATTCATTAGATTTCACTTTGTATAAAGTACATAAGGGGTTATAAAATAAAGGTGGAATTGGAAATGCAAAAGAAGTCACATTTTCCCATTTTTTTCAATGTGGTCATAATATATATAAAAGGTAAAATGATGGACATAATGAATTAAATGATAAATTATTTTAATAAACCATGCATACATGGTATTTTAAAAGGATTTCAATGAATTTAGGCTCTCCATTAATCTCATACCCCATGAAAAAATAGAAGTGGCTACATTCCACATATTGATTAGACATATATAGTTAAAAGTGATGTAGATAATTGAACTATGTATGTAAAATTCCACATGATGATTTCATGTACATATATTTGATCATATATTCATAATGGCCTAAATTCTATGGGTGTATACACATCATTTTTTGATAGTGAACTATTAGTGTGGGTTTTTATTCCATTTAATGGTTTCCTATACACATATCTAGTTAGTTTGCTTAGGTGTCTTCTTAGGTAATTGTGAAAGAGAATAACACATTAGTGAGGATATGAGGACATGTTTAAATTCCAAATATATATGTAGATTTCTTAAAATTTTATGGCTAATGATTTTAATGTTAATTTATCAATATTTCTATTGATTAATACATTTCTTCTTTTGGATCATGTTTGATTTCACTTTTACAATAGGTAATTTATTTTTGCATTAGATCATATCCATAATGATCCTTGATTATGTAAATATGACATGGTATAAAATAATTTATGGTATCTATATGTCATTTTTATTATTTTGATATATTGATTTTCAACTTGTATGTCATAGATCTACCATTCATTAACCTAACATATTTAAGATTCACCCTTTCCTAGATTTTGCTCTTGTTCATCATTTATTGATAAAAATTCATAAAAATAACAAGATAAATGTGTCTACTAATTTCATATATAATTTTGTAGGTTTACATGTAGAATATCTAGTTCTATCATATTTATAGGGTGTTAAAACCTTATAATCAATTGGAAACATGACCTAGTTTCGTGATAATCAATTTCATCCATTTTGGAGGGTTTCAAATTTGTTGGGTGATGAGCCTTCCATCTTGTTGGGTGATGATACTTCAAAAAAATGTAGTGAGAGAGGATATGTTGAAGTGAATGATGGGACATTTCATTATGTTCTATGTTCCCTAATTATCCACCAATATTATATCTATTTATCAAATCTTTCACATTAATTCAAGAAAGAGAATTAAGTTCACATCTAATTTAGTGGTTATTAGGGAAGAAAAAAATGAATGCATAGTTACATTTGTGAAAATAGATCACAAGTCATGATTTTATACTTTCTCACATTATTCTCGTAATTAATCCTCTGTTACATTGGTCATTCATTCAGGTTGGGTGAGTAAAATATGGCATGCTTGATTCACCCATCTTAGCTATCAATGCCTATAATAACTTTATCATCATGACATGGTTTTAGGGTTGCCACATGTTTGTTTTCATATATAGTTTGCATACTTGGTAAGCATCCTAAAGAGAAGTATGACAAATGATGAACATTTCATATACCTCATCATATATATACAAATTATCCATAAAGTGTTTCCTTTGGATAAATATTGCATCGCATTTAATACTTATGGTCTTATCTAAGTAGGAAATGAATACAATTTGTCCTTTGTTTATATGTAATTTATTTCTAAGGCTTTAATTTTTTATTGTGTCTAACGTAGATTAATAACATTATTTTGAGTACAAAAACACATCCCAATGGTAGGATAATTTTGAGAAGACAACAAATAGTTTTAGAAACTATTTTTGGATACAATTTCAAGGATTCAATGAGTGATATCCAAAGATATAACTCTCTGAAGATTCTCTAAAGACACTCCAAAATTGATCTAAAGATGCTCTGAGGGAGATCTAAAGACATATATAGGATGATCTAAAGATGTCTAGACATGCTCTGAAGACCTATATAGTGTGCTTAGAAAACATGTATAGGATGCTCCAAAGATACTCAGACATACTCTAAAGACTAGATAGATCCTACTAATCAAGATATTAATTCTATAGATATCTATAAATATACTTTCTATATTTAGTTGCCTTATTTTAGACATTATCATTCATGGTAATGGCTTGAAATAATATGAATATATTTGTACTTCTATTTTGTAAAATAAGATAAGTATCTTTAGTCTATGTTACTTTTTTTATATCTATAGTTAGTTGAATTAGTTCCAATGCCTTCATAGAAGCATAGGATTCAAATCCTAGATTATCTATATTTTGAAGAAACAAATTTGGGAAATGAGATCACCAAGATTTCATACTCTACAAATAGATGTTGAGATGTGCTTAAATACACATCTCCTTCTCATTCTAGAGAGTTAGAAATAGAGTTAGATAAAGTGTTAGAGAAAGTTAGAAGAAGCTGGAAAAGAATAAAAAATTAGAAGAAGCATTTCATATTTATACATGTTCCTTTGAATGAAATAGAGTTCAATATTTCCTTTTATTACTAAGTAAAATAGTTCTTATTCTGAGGAAGGAGTAAGGGACCACTTCTCTCCAAGGATCAGGATAAATTGGTACTTTGAGTTTAATAGTTTATAAGTATTTATTTAATTTAGGTATATTTCATTTACTACAAAGTGTAAATTCCTTTTAAAATGCAAGAGTGATTTATTTTAAATGCAGAGTGATTTCCTTTCAAATTAAAGAGTGATTGTTTTCAAAATCAAGTGTGATTTCCTTTTCAAAACCAAGTGTGAATTTATTTTAATGCAAGTGTATTTTATTTAAATGCAAGAATTATTTCAATTTAATATAACCATGTTTATTTTATGCAAGAGTGTATTTTTAAAACTAGATTAATTTTTGTATATCATCTCATATTTAGAATTTGTTAGATGTTGTTTAAGCAACAATAAGCAACATTCTTAGATTCTAAATTATCATAGTATCCCACCCAATTGATAAAGTCAACTGAGGACATTATATGTCTTATACTAGAGTGTGAATACAAATAGGATATATTCAATTAACAAATAGTTTAAAATTACTTTTTTAAAAGATAGAGTTAAAGTCTTATTTACTATTTTTAGGATTTAAAAAACACAAAAAAAGTAAAAACCCCTTAAATAGTGAATTGTACAACTCCAATATCAAATGTTTTCATTGTAAATAGCCATCAGACATTGCCCTGGTTGAAAATGACACAAATATATTGATTAGTTAAATGAGAGGTATAATGATAGCCTATCATTTTTGGCACCATTTATGGGGACCACATTGGTCAATCAGTGTTAGTGAGATCCTACATTAAGAGTTATATAGGGAAATTCAAAAACATTCATAAAACTCAAAAACACAAAAAATAAACAATCCTAGAATCTTTAGATTTATGAACCACCCCAGAGATTATCAAGGATGGTTTATCTCTAATGGATCCCAAATAAATCAAGAGGAAGATAGGGTTTAATCCTTGCTAGAAAGATTAAAAAGTGAAATAAAATCACTTGAATGGATTTTTTTTAAATCTGTATCCTAAACAAGATTCATCCTTATAAATAAATCCTAAAAGAAGAATCCTATTAAGAACATCTTTTCTTATAGGAAGAATTGATCCTAAATATCCTCTATTTGGAATAGTTGGATTCTATCCACAAGCCCTACAAGAAGAAGATACGATCAAAGATTCTCTTCTTGAGATATACCATATGTTGAGCACCCAAGAAGCAAATTTAGATTGGATTTATAACCAAAGTTAGGAGGAAAACATTGGAGATGAACATGCACATGTGGAAAACCCTAACCAACAACCCCAATAGGATAAAACTTTTTCTTATCCAAACAACCTAGGTCTTGATGATAGAACTTCTATGAAAAACATTTTACCATCCATTTTACCTACTTTCAAAGGTAAATCCTTAGAGGATATAGATCAGTTATTGTTTGAGTTTCAGGTTCTCTACCAAACATATGATTATGCCATAGATAATTAAAATTTAAAATTATTCCCATCTACACTCAAGGATGCATCCATGAGATGATCCATGGGCCTTGAAAGAAATTCCATAACCAATTGGGATGAAATGGAAACTACATTTTTGGAAAAATATCAAGATTATTATAAATTTAGAGAATGGAAGGAAGAATTTTTGAAGATCAAACAAAATTAATATGAAACCTTAAAAGATTACTTTTGCATGTTTATATTTATGCATAAAAGGAGTGGTTACCAACTCACTGAGGAGGTTGTCAAAATAATCTTTCTTAAGGGGTTAGATGATGATACACATGATGCTTTGAACCTAATGGGAAAGGGTGACATTAAAAAGTTAACCTTTCATCAAATTTTATCATTGTGTACTAACTACTCTAGGACAAGACCTAGTATAAGGAAATCAAGGCTAAAAAATCACTTGAAGTTAGCCAATTAATGGAAGAATTTGCCAATTTGAAGATAGAAAATCTAATGAAATTGACATATACCTTATATGTCCTCAAAGCAAAAGTCAATGATACCAATACTAATTATTTTTAAATATATTGTCCTAAATGCAAACTCAAACATATGGTAAAAGATTTCCCTTTAGACAAAATAGAGGTCAGTGGTATTTGTGACCTAGGCCATGATACCAAGAATTTAAAACACCTTTATACTATAAGAAATCAAGTGAAACAAGTAATACATAATATTTAGGAATTAAAATTCATTCAAATATAAGGAAACTAGTACTCCTAGCCTCAAAATCAGTTTGGTTTAATATTTTATCCTAATGCATGGATGGCACCATGGGATGGATAAGTCATACCACCAATATGGTAACCACCACAACCATAACCATTGGGTAATCAATAGTGTATGCCAAAAATATGGGTAATGACTCAAAATTAACCTTGGGCATAATAAAAAACCAACAACAACATTAGGTACAATAACCACCACCTCAATGGTCAAATCAATAGTATCAACCACAAAGAAGGTTTCTTCCACAACAGGCCTTGATACCTACACAACCTCAACCACCACTAATTAAGCAGAAGGTTAACCAACCATATTTACCTTCCTAACTAGTGGTAAATCTAAAGAATAGGAAAAATTCACCTATCTATAGAGTTGATCAAGAAAGTAACATTACAAATGGTTCAGCTAAATGTAATAATATTCAACTCAGATCAGGGAAGGTAGTAGGAGATACAACTCTTACTATAACTATAATTCCAAATGATGACAAAAATCCTAAACCACCTATAATCCAAGAAATAATTGAATAATATGTAGAAGCCACAACCACACTAAACATGATTCAAGATCCCCCTACTATTCCATTTTTTGAAAGACTTAAGGAAGATAAACCTAGGGAAGATTATGAATTGATGCATGGGATAAAATAAATGAAGATATAAAATCCACTATTAAGAGCCATTAAATATATTTTTGAGCTAAATAAAATCATTAATTAATTATGCATCAAATCATTAGGAAGAAAGAAGCAGTATCCTAAAATAATATAGGTAACGAGAAAAATTGTTGATTTACTAACAAGAAACATTCTTATTCCTAAATATGGAGATCCTAGTAGTCCTATGATGATTGTGATAATTGGGAAAAAGTCTATTCCAAATGTGCTTGTAAATATAGGTACTAACATAAACATAATGACTATCAACATAGTAGATTCTTTATCTTTCATAGGACTTCAGTCTACTATAACAATCTTGCAAATGGTAGATAAATCCACTATTGCCCCTGAAGGAACTATAGATAATATACCAATAACCATTGAATCCTAGGAATACCATATTGATTTCATTATCCTCAAATTTAAATCAAAGAGAGTAAGGTATAAAATCATCCTTGGTATACTTTGTTTAGTTACATTTTTAGTAAGAATTAACTATAGATCTGGAAACATGACCATTTCTAATGGAATCCATGTTAAACATATATCTTTATATCCACCTGCTAGACCTTCAGTGGGCATTTTTAAACAAATGTGTGTGGATCAACATGAGCAAAACTCAACTAGTGTGTCTTCCTTAGCCATGGTTACCATAAAAGAACATTCCCAATATTTTGAGGAACAAATAACAAAAGATTTAGACCAAGATAGCATAACTCTAAAGTCCAACAATTTTTCTCTAAAGTTTGATAATTTTTCCTTAAAGTCTAATAGTTTTTCTCTAATGTCTGATAATTTTCTCCAAATATCCATAGTTTTGCTCTAAAGTCTAAAATATTAGCTATAAATACTTGTAGCTTAAATCCAAAGACTAGTGGCTTAATTTCGAATATTGAAAGTTATGATCTGAAGATGAAAAGTCATGACTGGGAAAAATCCACCTCCATCACTAAAAATCAATACAATTCCATTAAACCACTAGACACATTATCTAGTCCATAAGACATTTAAAAATCCATTGTTTATTGGGCTCAAAATGGGTCGAATTCATTTTTGCATGATTTTCATTATCTACTAAACAATATGCTTTCCATAAGTGGAATTTTTACAAACATGTAGCCACACTTCACTACCACACACATGTCCATTTAATTCCCTTATGAGTGAATATAAACAATTGAATTCTATTGTTATAGGCACTAAATAGATTATAATTCAAGTAGGTAAGCTATTAACTATCAATAGTTGGTTAACTAACTAGCAAAAAATAAAGGTATTTGATGTATTAGTATAACACACAAAATCTTTTTATTGGGATTATGGTGACATGAAAGAAATGCATCCCAATATTTGTACACTTCACATCTATATTGATGATGTTAGACTAGTCAGATAACCACAACAAAGGATTAAACTAGCCTTAAAAGAAATTATTAAAAAGGAAATAGAAAAGCTATTAGAAGTTGGTTTTATCTATCCTATATCTGATATCTAATTAGTTTCACCTTTGGTTATTGTGCCTAAAAATATTGGAAAATGGAGAGTTTGTGTAGACTACAAGAACTAAACAAAGCCACCATGAGAGACTATTTTCCTTTTCCTTGAATTAATCAAGTTTTAGATAATTTTGTAGGAAAATAGTATTTTTATTTCTTAGATGGATTTAGTGGATATAACTAAATTAGAATAGAACCTAAAGATCAAGATAGAAAAACATTTACCTACCCCTAGAGAACATATACTTATATATTCCTTTTTAGATTGTGTAATGCACCTGCTACCTTTCAGAGAGTAATGTTAGCAATCTTTTCTGATCTTAGAAATGACTATGTGGAGGTACATGGATGATTTCACTATCCATGGTACTACATTTTATGAAATTTTTAATAGTTTGGATAAAGTGATTACTAGATGTGAAGATCACCAAGTATCTTTGAGTTATGACAAATGCATTATAATGGTTGATGAAGGATAGTCTTAGGACATCATATCTCTTCCCAAGGAATAAAAGTAGATCCTAAAAAGATTGAGGTAATTTCAAACCTCCCCATTCCACAAACACAAAATGATGTTAAAGTTTTCTTGTCCATATAGGATATTATATTAAATTAATTAAAGACTTCAAAAATATAGCTACCCCTATGTTTTCTTTGTTAGCAAAAGATAGTGAATTTGTATGGAATGAAAAATGTCAAGAATCTTTTGAAAAATTAAAGAACAAAATCATAATTAATTTAGTCTTGAAAGGATCTAATTGGGAAACACCTTTTCATATCTATATTGATGCTTCCATTACTGCATTAGAAGTAGTCTTAGGTCAAATATATGAGGATTAAAAGATGTATCCCATTTATTATATCAATAAGTATCTTACCCCCATAGAGAAGAATTACACTACCATAGAAAAATAGTTTCTTATTGTTGATTATGCTATAAACAAGTTTAGCCATTACATTATTGGTTATCAAGTATTCATCTATATAGATCATTTAAAAATTAATTACTTAATGAATAAACTAGTAATAGGTGGGAGAATATAGATGGATATTATTATTACAAAAATTTGACATTACTATTATAGATAAACTAGGGAAGTATAATGTTGTTGATAAAATTTTATCTAGATTGATCACTATAGGTGAAGATTAATCTATGAATGACTCTTTTCTAGATGAACAACTATTTTACATATCTACATACTCCCCATAGTTTAAAAACATGGAAAAGTTCTTGGTAGCAAAGAATTTCCCTCATTCTTTTACATATAAATAAATAAAACATTTGGCTATATTTAGTTATCATTTTAAATGGTTTAAATGAATGTTGTTGAAAAATGGACCTGATCATATACTTCATAGATGTGCTAAAGAATATGAGGTGTATAACATCATCAAAGCATGCCATAGTGAACCATGAGGAGGACATTATTGATAAAAAAGGACCATTAAAAATATCCTTGGTGCAAGTTACTACTAGCCATATTTTTACAAGTATGTCAAAAGGTATGTATGGCAATGTGATCCTTGTCAAAGGATGGTTAAGCCTAGTTTGTCCTTTAAAATATCTCTTCATCCTAAAATAATTTTAGAAACATTTGAGAAATGGGGTTTGCATTTTGTTGGACCAATCAACCCACCATCTCAATGAAAGGAATATTTATTAGTGTGCATTGATTATGTTACTAAGTGGGATCAAATGCAGGCACTCATATTTGACAGAGAATAAATGGTTGCTAATTTTATATACCATAAGATCATGCTAAGATTTAGAGCTCCTAGATCTATTGTTTCATATCAAAGACCTCATTTCATGTCTAACATGATCAAAGCTTTTATATAGATATACCAAACCAATCATAGGAAATCGTCACCATATCATCCCCAAGAAAATGGGAAAGTGGAAGTCACCAATAGAGAGATGGAAAAAATCATAACAAAAATAGTGAACAAAAATAGAAAAGAATGGGTAGAAAAAGTACTTGAAGCAGTTTGGGCATATAATACAACATGGAAGAAAACTATAAGATTATCTCCATATGAACTTGCGTATGGAAATAAACCTTTATTACATATATAATTTTAATTGAAAACATTAAAGACAATATTTGATATGGGAATTGATCTTAATAAAATGCACAAGGAAAAGGTAATGTAGCTAAATGGGCTAGATGAATTGAGAATGGATGCACTCACTCAAACTAGCATGATCTAGAAGTAAAGAAAGTAGTGGCATGACACTCACATTAGAGATAGATAGTTTCAAAAGGGTGATTGGGTAATCTTATTTGATTCTAAATTCTAAAATTTCAAGGTTAAACCAAGAAGAATATGGTTGGGACAATACCTAATCAAAACTATTTTTAGCAATGGCTCTGTCCAGCTTCAACCCAGTGATGGTGACCAAATGAAACTTTTAGTAAATGACCATAAGCTTAAGGTTTAAAAAATACCTCTAAAAAAATAAGATAATATTGAATAGAACCAAGACCAATTTAACCTTGTGGAAGAACCTAGTTCTTCCACTAAGGTCAAATGATATTCACAACAAACATCAAATAAAAGAGGAGTGCTAAAAAATAGAAAATGATATTTCTCCTCCATTTAAAATTTAAAAAAAAAATAACAAAAATTAAGATAAAAAAAGTATAAAAAAAATAAAATAATAATAATAGAAATATTGAAAAGTCAAAACTAGTAAATGGTGCTTTTCAGAAGACAATTTTTTGTAATAAAAATTATTGTCAACTAACCTATCTTCTCATATTTATTTATCCTTTTAAGACACATGGCATATATAAAATATAGGTATGAATTAATTTGACAAGGTATAGTTGTATTTATTTTCCCAAAGGATTAGGCATTTTCTATTTTATGTTATGCACGTATAATCATTATGTAATCAACACTTTTTAAATGGACAAGTTTTGGTGATGTCATGTGGGTATGATGAGTTAGAAAGATCATCATTGCATTCCATATTTGATGTGATAGTTTTTTTAAAAGACCTTGTACAATATATTTGATGTGACAATAGACCTTTTCATACCGATTTGATGAGATGGTGTTTTAATGGACCTTTTCAACAACAAAAAATGATGTGATGTGCAATTCATTATGAATATTATTCAAGTGATGCCAATTATGAAATTTATACCACATAATTATTATTGATCAAATAAATCACTTTCCCATTATATCTCACATGATCTAAAGTGATCACCATAATTATTTTCATAATCTCATAATATACCCTAATTTACTATTCATTATTGTGTTATTATCATAATCAATTATTGCATCATATCCCTAAACTCTTCCCTTCCCATATTTTTATGTAAATTTGAGATCTATTTTTTCATAGTATAATCAAGTTTTCAATTAAATAGTATTAGCTCTGAATATGAGTGGAAGAAAGAAAAATATTGAACTAAAATCTCCAGATGCATTCTTATAGGTTGAGGCACCCAAAGACATCTTTGAATTAGTAGGGTGGTTAAATTTATTAAAAAATGTTTTAGGGTTTTCATGAAGAGATTGTGCAAGAATTCTTTGAGAATTTTGTTGAAGACCATTTTGTTATCAAAGGTAAAAAAACATTCTAATGAATCCCTCTATGATCAGTGTGTTCTCTAGAATTCTTGAAGAGGGTGTAATTATTATTGATAAGATAAGTTTCATCAACTTAATTCACATGTTTATTGAATAAAATAAGCCCTAACCTAGACTAGAAAAATCCTCATAAGGAGTGTCTAGGGGAATCATGAGAGATAGCCTTTCATAACCCTAGTAGAATGTTGTATTGTGGATTAAAAAATATATTACTTGTGATGGTTAGTTTATAGTAGTTGGTAGAGATGCCATGTGACTTCTTCTTCACCTGAGGAAAGGAGCTACTAGAGAGGAATATAAGGTAAATCTTCCATATTTCCTTCATAATGACCTAATCAAAGTTGATCAAAAATTAAACAAAGGTCCTGGGTCTATCTGACAACATGTGTTGGTTACCCTTATATGTCATCATTATTTTCTAAGTAAGTCTAGGGGTGAAAAGGCCTAGTCCTCCTTCCTCCAAAAAATTTAACAAGATTCTATCAAGAAAACACCATGCCCTACCTTTCATCCTAACACAATACATATTGAAGAACCCCCATCTTCACTATTTTTAGCTTTGAAGATACTACATCAAAGATTGAAGAGACAAATGGGATTTTACTCATATACCACAAATCCTCTAACTAAGCTATGATACAATCATTGACTTATTCTATAGGAAGAATAAGAAAAAGATATCTAGGATATGGAGACTTTGGTAAGCTTATATCCTCTATTGACATTAAATATGTTGAAGCAGTTGTTTCATAAGAACCCCATGAACAAGAAATTTTATTTTTAGAATAAACCCTTGTAACAAAATTTATGCCTCAAGCAGTAGAGTGAACTTTACCCTCTACCATTGATAAGGGTAAAATTACCTTGATAGAAGAAATTCCATCTTCCCCTAATTCTATTGATGAAAAAGAAGGATTACAACATTTTATGGCTTTATCACACCATGAAGAAATAATCCAGCATTAACATGTAGAATTAGATGTTCTTCATTCAACCTTGTAAGGTAATGACCTAATTATTTATAATTTAGAAAAAAGATGTGGAGAATAAATATATCACTAGAACTAGAGAATAAGAGGTAATTCTTATAGAATTATAAGTAGAACAGACTATAGTACACAATTTGATGTTTTCACAAACTCAAAAGTTGATTACTTTATGAAATTCTCTTGCTATTAAGGACACCCAAATTGATAATTTACAACATGATAATGTTGATAAAAATAATCAAATTTATAATCTGAGACAAATTATTTTTTATAGAAATGCATTGATTTTCCAACACACTAACAGAATAATAGAACTAACCACTTAGGATTCTGAGTTAAAATCCTTTATACAAGTAATGCATAGAGAGAAAAGATAAATGGCACTTCAAATTGAGGGAATGATAAGAGTTGTTCCCTCCTTCCCCATTCCACTACATGAAATGATATTAGTCTTGAACAACACCCATGAGAAGATTTAGAAGTTGAAGGAGGAAAATTCTAAACTTAAAGAGGAATCTAAAAAATAATTGGTAAAGTCTCAATAGTAATTGTAAAAATCTTAAGCCTCCATCCAACACATTTATACAATTTATAAGAAATTGTTAGCATGTAGACAACCTTCATCTGTTTATGTTCTCTTTCTCCATGAGAAATTCTATAAGTGGTAGATTTGGCTTATTTCTCTTGGTTTTTCACACATTATTGAAGATGAGCATATATTTATGTACATTTTTCTCAATATCACATAATAAAGGAAAGTTTAAATTTATGAGTTTTATACTTTTAATTTGCTACTAGGTTATCAATATATTTTTCTAATAAATCTATTTATTGGGGAGAAATAATTATGTGCTTTCCTCTCTACTATGAGGAACCAAACAACATGAAAATAAGCCCGTAATAAATTTTTGGAATTACAAAGCACCACCAGGCTATGTATGAGACCCCAATTCCTAGAGGTAAGGAGACTTATTATTTATTTTCAATGAATGTATCACATATATATAAAAAATAGCTATCATGAGTTATTGAGATATAATATTGTAGATTTTGAAGACTTTCTGAGCCAACATTATACCACTACCATCAATGTAAACATCACAAAGTGGGAGGCTTTACCTATTGATTTGAAGTGTATGGAAGTCATAATCCCCACCAATATCAGATGGAGTCTAAGAAGAACTAGATACATTACCTAGATTATCACTTGGCTCTTAGAGGAAATAAGTTTAGATGTATGGATTGGGATGAGGTTCATGCCTTCAATAATTCTTTATCCTCTATCTCCATGGTAGGGTTTGCATACTTAGGTAGAATTTGAGTTTCAAGCTTAGTGCATACATTTATAAGGGATTTTAGATTATCTACTAGAGGCCTTCATGATTGGGGCCACCATTTTTAGGTTTATGATCTTAGTTAGAGGCTAGGATCAGGAATTTTAGATTAAAGACCAGTCATCCCACTTGTTTGTAAGAGGACTTACAGAAGGTAAAGTGTGGTAGATAAATGGTGAGAATTTCATATAGATCATCATATCTTTACAAATTATCCATAAAGTGTTTCCTTTGGCTATATTTTTCATTACATTTAATAGTTAAGGTCTTATTGAAGTAGGAAATGAATGCAATTTATCCTTTTTGTATGTAATTTACTATTGATTATTTACCTTGTTATGCGTCTAACTTGGATGAATATCATAGTTTTTAGTACAAAAACACATCCCAATGGTAGGGTAATTTTGAGAAGAAAACTAACAATTTTGGCAAATCTTTTTGGATATAATTTTAAGGATTAAACGAGTGAGCTCTAAAGATATGATGCTTCAAAGATTCTCTAGAAGTGCTTTCAATATGATCCAAGGGCACTTCAAAGACATATACATGATGCTCTGAATATGTCTATAAATGCCCTAGAGATCTTTATAGTTTGTTTTAAAGACCTATATAAGATGCTCTGAAAACACCCAAACATGCTCTGAAGACCAGCTAGATCCTAATAATGGAGATATTAATTTTATAGATATCGATAAATAAACTTTCTATATTTATATTCCTTATTTTAGACATTGTCATTTATGGTAATACCCTAAAATATTTTGGATATATTTGTGCTTCTATTTTGTAAAATTAGACAAGTATCTTCAGTCAATTTTAGTATTTTTTTGTCCATAGTTAATTGAGTCAGTTTCAATGCCTTCTTAGAATCATGGGATCCAACTCCCAGATTGTCTATATTTTGAGTAAATATATTTGGTTGTTGAGATTGCCAAGATTTTGTACTCTATGAATAGATGTTGAGATGTGCTTAAATACACATCTCTTTCTCATTCTAGAAAGTTATAGAGAGAGTTAGAGAAAGTTAGAAGTTGGAAAAGAATTAAAAATCAAAAGAGGCATTTCATATATATATATATATATATATATTCCTTTGAATGAAATAGAGTTCAACATTTCCTTTTATTATTGAGTAAAGTAGTTCCTATTTTGAGGAAGGAGAAAGGGCCCACTTCTCTCTAAGGATCAAGATAAATTGATACTTTTAGTTTTATAGTTTATAAGTATTTCTTTAATTTAGGTATATTTCACTTACTATAGAGTGTAAATTCCTTTTAAAATGCAAGAGTGATTTCTTTTAAATGCAGAGTGATTTCCTTTCAAAGCAAAGAGTGATTACTTTCAACAACAAGTGTGATTTCCTTTTCAAAAGTAAGTGTCAATTTCTTTTAATGTAATTGTGTTTCATTTACATGCAAGAGTTATTTCAATTCAATACAAGCATGTAATTTTTATACAAGAGGGCATTTTTAAAACTAGAGTAAGTTTTTTAATTCATCTCATATTCAAAAAAATTTAGAAGCTATTTAAGTGACAATAAACAACGTTCTCAAATTCTAGACTATCACATTATCCTACTCAAACAAGAAAGTCGAGTGAGGACATTATATGTCTTATTCTAGATGTTTAATTTGTATATTTTGATGGTGTGAATGATAATAGATCTTCAATTAATAAATAGTTTATATTTACTTTTTTATAAGATAGATTCAAAGTCTTATTTACTATTTTTAGGATTTAAAAAACATAGAAGTAAAATCCCCCTAAATAGTGAATTGTAAAACTCCAATATCAAATGGTATCATTGCCAATAGCTTTAAGATACTACCTTGGTTAAAAATGACACCAATCTATTAATTGGTTAAATGAGAGGTATAAAGATAACCTATCAACAAAGGAAAATTATGGAGAGCTACATAGATATTAGATATAGTTCACAGTGACATTTTTAGTCCATATCTATCACCTTCATTCAACAATACTAAATACATGTTTACCTTCATTGATGAATTTTTTATTTATAATTGGGTGTACTTTCTTAAGTATAAATCTAATGAATTATATCATTTTTAAGAATTTAAAGTGTTTTTAGAAAAAAAAACTTAGGTAAATCTATCAATATTTTTTTCACTAATAATGGTGGTGATTATGTCAATATCAATATTAAATATAAGGAGTTTGAACTACAATGTAAAATTATATATAGTCCTTAGTAGAATGGTGTTTTAGAGTGCAAGAATGAACCCTTGAAGGAAATGTCAAACTATATGATACAATCCAAGTCTCTTGCACCTCAGTATTATTATGAGGCCATCAATTGTGCTTGTTATATCTAGATTCAAGTTACTCATAAATCATTAGAATTATTCACTCCTTTTGAAGCTTGGATTGGTCAAAAACCCATAGTGAAATAATTTCAAGTGTGTATATCTCCTAATATGGACCACATTTCTAAGATGAAATGTTAGGCAATGTAATCTTAGGTTCAACCTTGCATCTTCATGGGATATGTTGAGGGTGTTAAGGGATACATGATTCACCATACCATTAATTATGATTTATTAATTGAGATAAGTGTTAATTATCAATATATATCTTTAGATTCCACACTTAGCACATCTCCCTCTTCTTTTGATGTACTAGGGTTTGATTACAATTCTATTGATTCATGTTTTCCTAAGTAGCTTATTGATTATCTAGATTCCTCTTCTATTATAAAAATGAGATTAGTGAGGAGGACTCACTTTATCCTCCCAAGATATCTTAAGAGGATGAGGAATATCCTCCTGACTCTCTAATCATTGATCCTCTTTGGGATAGATAGATACTATAAAATGTTGGCCATTAGGTTGGATAATAATTTGATACTAGGTGAACACATTCAAAATTATAGTCCCACATGCATTCATTACATATGATTTTGATCCATAGTCATTTTTTGAGGCATCATGTACTCTTGAGTGGGATATTTTTATGGTAGAGGAGTATGGTTCCTTTTTTAGCAACAACGCTTAGGATTTAATCCATCTTTCTAAGGGGTTAAAAATTGTTCAATGTAGGTGGATCTACCAAAAAAATTTGTTGAATATAGATTTATAAACAAGTCCAAATCATGTTTGGTATCAAAGGTTTTTTCTTAGGTAATTGGTGTTGACTATACTGAGACATTCATCCTAGTTTTCAAAATGAGCTCAATCTGACTCACTCTTGTTATAGTAGTAGTATATCAGTGGGATGTTCATAAAATGGATGTAAAGAGTGTTTCTATTCATGGTGACCTAAAAGAGGAAATATACATTGAGAAACCACAAAGATTTGTGGAAGATTATTTCTTAGTTTTAAAACTTTGGAAATCTATCTATAGACTTGAAAATATCCTTGAGATTGGTATGCCAAGATGGAATCTTTCTTCTTTTGGTTGGGTTCAATAGATTTTTTTTTGATCCAAATGTTTATATTTTATGGTGGGATGATTCACTATTAATTCTAATTATCTATGTGGATGATCCATTGATCATAGATAGTTCTTCAACCAACATCACAATAATAAAAATTGATTTGTTTGACATGTTTTAACTAAGTTATTTGGGCTTGTTACATTAATTCCTCAAGATTGGAATTTCTCAGTCTAAATCTAGGATCACTATTTCACTATCTAAGTATGCTCTTTATTTACTTTCATATTTTAACATGGCTAAGTATAATCTAACTCTAACTCCCTTTATACCGAGTGTGAAATTTGAGGTTGATTGTCCTTGATGTTACCTCATATTGAATAGCTTATTAAAAATATCATCTATGTTACACATATCATACTTGATATGTCATACATAATGGTCATGGTCTATATATTTATGTAAGAACCACATGAAATTCACTATAAAGTAGCTATGGGGATTGTCCACTACATTTAGGGTACTCATAGTTTCAGGATTTACTATGGAGTAAAAATTGATGTTGATATGATTGCTTATACAAATTTAAATTAGGATTTTGATATTCATAATCACAAGTCTACTTTAGGCTATAGTTTCTTTCTTCATTTAGTTTTGATTAGTTTTTCAAGTAAGAAGCAAAATTTTATTGCTTTATCTTTTGCAAAGGCAAAATACAAAAAAATTGTTAATGCTGACACTAAGGATTTTTATCTTTAGGGGATTCTCACCGAGTTTGGAATCTAGTTTCAATGACCACCAATCATCTTTTATGACAATCAAATAATATTATATATATGCAAAAATCTAGTCCTCTATCAATAAACCAAGCATATCAAGATTCACATGCATTTCATTCAAGAGCTTATCCATGAACAAGTCATTGATCTCTACTACATCTAAACTATCGATAAAGTTTATGATATATTCACCAAACTACTCACTAAGAGTATCTTCATTTTTAGGCTCTTTTAAGGCTTCAATCAAATCTATCATCCTCCTTGGGGGTATTTATGTGTACTTTGGTACCTTATGAGGACTTTGTTCTAGGACCCAATTCCACTACCCACCTACTCTACATTTAAGGAGGATGTTAGTATAGGTTTTTATTCCATTTAATGGTTTTTATATACACATGTCTAGTTATCTTTCTTAGGTATCATTTTAAGTAATTATGAAGGATAATCCCACATTCAAGAGGATGTGAGGACATGGTTATTTTCCACCTATATATGTACCTTTCCTAAAGCTTTTATGACTAATGATGTTAATGTTAGTTTCTCAATATTTGTATTATTGAAGACATTACTTCTTATAGCTTATGTTTGATCTTAATTATATAATATGTAATTTATTCATCTATTCAATCCTATCTATGTTGATGCTTGATTATATAAATATGACATGAACAAGGTCATAGGCTATGCCACCCATAATTGTAGCGATCCATTCTTTTGGTCATAACTTGAGTTTTATTGATCCATTTTTAGTGTGGGTGGTGTCATTACCAAGGTCACGATTTTGAATATAAATGGCTTGAACATAAAAAATTGTTTATAGTTTAAGTTTTTAGTTGCATTACTTCCAATGGTGAAAAAAATGAGTTGCAAAGGCCACTTGGTGTCATAAAATATCCACATTGAGAGCATTTGAGTAAAATCTGTAATCTCCTATGAGAGTGGTTATTAAAATATATGAATTAAATTAGGATATTGTGCCAAGGGTCATTATAGAGTATATTCTTCTTCAATTCTACTAATTTCACACTTTAGCACTTGCTCCATTAGGAATTTTATTAGTTTTGAAAGTGATATTTATTTTTCATGGAAGCTTAATTTACACTATGGATGGATAATTCTTAAGAAAATCATACATTTCATAATTTCATATGATCATAAATGGAATAATATTTTGAGAAGATAATATATAATTCTACTTTCCAATTGATTCCCCATTAATTTTTTTGAGTAATATGTGCTTGTGCAAAGGTGAATAATGATTGGTTAGGAAGGTGATGCATTTTTATGTGGATGTGCATTATCTTCTTTCATTGATGATAAATTATCTATAATGATCTTGAGTGGAAGAGGGGAAAATTATATAAATTGATGAATATTTCATTCATATATATCTTTTAGATGTGGAAGGAACTTCTAGTCCTAGAGGTCTAAGTTTTTATGATTCTTTTGTGTTCCTATAATTAAAATCTTGCATAATTCAAAAAGTATTGTGTTTTCATATAATTAAGTAGAGTATTGTAGTTGGTTGATTTTTAAAATTTCCACTTGGTCATAGAACTATAAGGCTTTTGCATGTATTATAAGTGAATAGAGAAGTTGTAAATATCCTTGTATAGTTTATGAAGTTTTATGTGTGATATTGCTACTTATTTTAACTAGTTTTGTCATTTCTCTATTATAAATGGTTTTTGAAGCATTAATTTGATAAGTAATAATATATTCATATAGGTAATTTTACTACTTATGAAAGATTCAAAATAATTTTATAAATAATGTCTCTTTTGATGATCATTATCATGTTAATTTATGCTTTGAAGATACTATGTGACCCAATGGAGAGAAATTATTAACCAAAATTGGTTGATCACCCCCATTTTTAATATTTTTCAAAAAAAAATTCTCTTAGTGTTTTTTAACTTTTCATACTTCACAAATATCTCTTTTATCATGTTAACTATTATATGTGTTAATTCAATTACATTTGTGCATGTGAAATTGTGAGCACTGAGCTAGCATGTTTTACATATCATTGTTATCTCATGTATATTATGGGATTTTGTCTACATTATTAGTAGCATGTGGTTATTTTTCTAATGATATTAATTTTAGTAATATAATCACAATGATCATGTCTACCATCTATATAAAAATTATATGAAGCTTATTCCATATAATTTATACATTCTAGACTATTGTAAGGTCTCTCCCATTGTCATGGTAAGCTAAAAGAGTAAAGAGTATGCCACCTATTATATTTTTTACTCATTTCATATCCACCTTTATATGATAAGTAATTGGGGTTACACTATAATGAAAATGTCATAGTTTATTTGATTTTCTTAAGTATCTTTGAAGGTGTAGATCTGGGAGCCAACAAACTAATCATGTATTATGTTTTGTGTGGCTCTTTCATTCTTTTATGACTTTTAATTTATTGATTTTATTATTTTATTGTTATTTATTTGTCCCTTAAATTCTTCTATAACTTCTAATTTATTGATTATATTATTGTATGACTCTTTATTTAGTCATTGTCTTCTTTTGTGACTTTTAATTTATTGAGTGTATCATTTTATGCCTCTTTTTTTAGCCCTTGCCTTCTTGTGTGACATTTATTATTATTAATTATATGATTATTTGGAACTTGGCCTATTATATGATAATGGGTGTTCAAATATTATCATTGAGTGGTCATTATGTGTGTATATTTCATTGTGTGACATTTTATTGTATATTATGTGTGGTTATTTCCTTGTGTGAAACTTGATTCTCCATTTTGTGTGCATCTGTTGTTTGAAAATTTATTTTACATCACGTGTTCTTATTTCCTTGTGTGACATGGAGTGTTATTAGATGTGATTGTATTGTGTGCATCATGTCCATGACATTATGTGTTTATGAGTGGATAAATATACGGTTTTATATTGATGTTGTGGTGCCATGATCCATATCACACTCCTTTCTCCTTATGTGCTCAGTGCCATGATCCATATCATTCACTTTTATTTGTAGGATACTATCCACTACTTATATATGTGATAACTAATGCTACTTCCATAATTTATCTATCTATCTTGACATGGTATTTTTATACCTTAGGATACACATTTAATATAATATTTTATAATATATTATCACTATGATGACATATTCTCCACATATTAGCACAAGCTTTTAAATGTTTACATATTTATATATAAATGCTTGTACCCTTTTTTTAGATGATTAATTTTTAGGCTACATTACTAGCCTCAATAGGGAGTCATATTAGTGGGATTGTCATAAATATTCAAACCTCTACATACAAATAATTCATATTTTGGGATAAATTATATAATTTAAATAATATAAATTGGGTCCAATTAATAGTTTGGTTTAGATAATGGGATACAAATTTACATATTGATATAAATTTTGGGGTATATGCAATACAAATGCATACATTTTTTAGATATTTTACATTAACATAAGTGACATGATTTTAGATATAAATTTTTTGGAAAAATGGAATATAGATATTATGAAATTCTATATAATATTGGCGTGGTTGATTAGATTATGGGACATGAACATTTATAATGGACATAATATTATAGTTTTTATATTTTTAAGTTGTAATTGATGGTGTTGAAGGTAATGGAGGTGACATTTTCAATCTATAAGTATTTATAGTTTATTCAATTTACATACGAGCCCTAGTAGGG